>JARWLC010000001.1:17861312-18156312 GCA_033318265.1 Phyllotis vaccarum
GGACCTGGCAGACCCATATGGGATCAAATGTGTGTTTTATAAGAAGGGATGATTCCTAGTCCTGATTATTTCTTGTAACAGAATATATAATGAAATTAATTCTGACTCATCATTAATAAAAACAGCAGTTTCAATGTGTGAAACAACTTTTTTTATACATACTGAGAATCAGTGACTATGTTAAAAGGTTTGGTAAAATCCATTAATACCATCACGATAGAATATAATTCTGACTTTTGAACAGAATTATAAGGGCTTTGAGCCATTTTACTTATATGTTCTGATATGTAATCTGCCTTTCCTGATTTGTTTGTATGGTATAAAATGTAGGGGCTCCAGAAATTGGTTTATCTCATACAACTTGAGGAAGAATCCAATTAGTTTTCTTTAAAAATTCAAATCTTTTGCTTTGAGGGTATTTGTTGTTAATATCTCCTCCCCCCAAATCACTGATGGCTCTTTGTAAAGCTACACTTTCTAACCATAATTGGTGAATTTCTTCATTAGTTAAAGGTACATCAATTCTGCGGGGTCCATTCTTGTCAATTTACAAAGTCTTTATTTTCCTTTAAAAATCAATTCAGAAATCTTTCCCACATATGTCTTTAATTTCTTACTATGTTTAAGTGGTAGAAATATCGATTTCACTATAACATTTTCCCTTTATTTTAAAATTCCTGTAAGAGAAGGTTTAGAGGGCAAAATAACTAGAATGTAATTAAGGTCTCTATCTACATGATCCACATGTGCACCATGTAATTTCCACATGTGCCAATTCTCTCTCAGGTTCAGGTGACAATTCTCTTAAGACTATTAAAGTTCTGTCACCATTTACGGCTTGGAACAAATTACACCTTTCATCATCTCTATATCATCATCCAATAGTGGGTCATAAGTTGGCAATGTCTCCTATTAGTTTTTGAAAATAATTAAATGTCTTCAGTATATCTCTCCTGATTTGTACCTTTTGGGGACTAACTTTTGTTGGCCTATTTTGTAACCTAAATAACTAATGGAATCCCCTCTTTGTATTTTGTTCAGTGGCAATTTGTAATCCCCATGCAGGCAATTTTTCCCACTTCTTCAAACATTTTTTCTAAGGTATCAATATTTGAATCAGCTATAAAGATTCTACTTACATAATGATAAATTATAGATTGTGGAAATTTGTTATGTATTTGTTCTACTGGGTTTTGTACATAATACTGGCACAAAGTAAGGCTATTTAGCATTCCTTGAGGGAGGACCCTCCAATGATATCTTTTTATAGGCAAAGAATTATTGTAAGTAGGCACTGTAAAGGTGAATTTTTCTTTGTCTTATTCTTGTAAAGGTATTGTAAATAATCAGTCCTTTAAATCAATAACTATAATAGGCCATACTTTAGGTAACAGAGAAGGCAAAGAAATCTCAGACTATAGGGAGCCCATTGGCTGGGTCACATTGCTTATTGCCTTAAATCTGTTACCATTCTCCACTTTCAAGATTTCTTCTTAATACCAAATACAGGAGAATTCCAAGGGCTAGTTGATTCTTCTTGATGCTGAGCATTTAACTGATTGTGTATCAGCTTCTCCAAAGTCTGCAATTTCTCTTTTGTTAAAGGCCATTGATGAACCCATATAGGCTTTTCAGTTAGCCATTTTAGAGGTAGCACTGAAGGTGTTTTTGAAAGATCAGCAGCTATTGTGCCTTGTTTCTGTATAACCTGGATTGTCTATCACTGTTTCTCATAATACCTTCCAATGTTTTTCTGGAAATGTGCTAGTTTATGGTTTATTTCTGTGTTTGGAGAAATATCAATCTGTATGTTTCTGTGTTGTAGTAAATCTCGTCCCCATAAATTTATAGCAATGTTAGCCTCATGTGGCTTTAATAATCCTCTCTGTCCTTCTGGTCCTATTCACTCAAATCATCTTGCACTCTGTTTTACCTGGGGCAATGACCCAATTCCCAAAAACTAAAAATTTACTTCCTGAAGGCGCCAACTTGGATTCCATGATTCTGGTGAAATTATTGATACATCCGCCCCGATGTCCAATAAACCTTCAGTAATAATATTATTTTTACTTTTAACTTTGGCCTTTGTTCATTAACAGAAGCTTGTCAAAATGTTCACTTTATAATTTTTCCTGAAGCTTTGTCCTTTTCTATAGATTTTCTATCAGTCAGTGTAATATGTCTTATTAAAATGGGTTTTAATTTCTTTAGTTGTTCTGGGAAGTTGTTTCCTCCATGATGGCAGGTTAAGATTGAACTGGATTTGATATGGGGGCTTTTTCAAGCTCCCTTGGGCATTTCCCAAAGGCAGAAGGTCACCTTGTCTGTCTTTTGTTGACCTGCATTCATTAGTTCAATATCTTCCTTTTCCACATCTTCTGCACAGAAGGAAGGGGCATTTTCTTGACATTATTCCTTACTAAAAGCACTGTTTTCTGGGAGTGCCTTATTGGCAATCTCTTTTTATATAAGCTTGCCTTCTACAATTATAACATTTAACATTTTGGCTTTTTCTTATACCTCTAGAAATAACCTCTCCTAACCAGTTATCATCACCATCATAAGACTCTAGATTAATTGTCTCACAAATACAATCCTCCAAGGGTGCTGACATTGCTTTTAACAATGTATTTTAAGTATTCTTCTACATTTTTTATAAACATTCTCAAAACCAGCAATTCAATTATTACTCATCTAGCTTCTGAATCTGGTACCATTCCATTTCTGCTACAGTCAATCTCAGCAAAAAAAAAAAAAAGTCTGTAAAAGTTTCTTTGGGGTTTTAAATTAATTTTGTGAAAGATTCCATTTTCTTTTATTTTTATTTATTTTTCTTTTATGCAGCATAAATTCAGAGTATGTTCATTGTATAGGATTGCCTTTCAATATCAGCATAATCCCCTCCCCCAAGAATTTGGTCTTGAGATACTTCTATGCCCCTGGCTCTGCTTCTTTGTTCTATTGTTTTAGCCTCCTCCTTCCACCATGTTTTCTACTGTAAAAGTTGTTCAGCCTCTAAAACAGCAGTAACCATATCTAACTTGTCTTTAGGGCAGATCCAGTTACACAATGACCAACTATTTAACATTTGTTTTACAAATAATGAATGCATCCCATATATCACAGTTGCTTCTTTTACTCTTCTTAATTCTAGCATTTGTACCAGAACCCAACTAGCTTCTGTGTTATTTTTTATCAATTTTCAATTTTTTTTAAAGGGTAATGGGTATATTAATATTGCCTGTTTTGTGTTTAGATGATTTTGCTAAAATTAGTTCTTTATATTCCTCTGTTTGGGTTTGAATATCTTTGTGTTCTCTCTGAACAGTTTTTTAAAAGATTTTTTCTTGTTATTTACATTAATTGACTTTTCAAATTATAAAACAGAAATCGAACAAAAAATATTCATAATAAACAATATGATAAACATTATGATAGTCCCGTCTACTTTATTTATCTTTTCCTTTACTGGTTCCAATATCAGATCATCTAGACAAAGATTACAGAAAGACCGAACATCCTCCATTGACTCAAACAAATTTCCCTTTAAAAAAAAAAATTCCAATTGGCTCACCAATCTAGTTGTCAGTGATGATTCAAATGACTGTAAAGTGGGACAGCTACCTAGTGTGATAGAAGCCCAAGGAGGGTCCAAAAAAGAGAAAAAACCTACAACCACCAGGAGAAAGAGGCCACCAGGAGAAAGAGGTCTGAAAAAGTTACCCAGATGAAAGTGAAATGGAAATACATGTGGCCAATCTGGCTAAGACAGGACACTAACTCAGAACAGAAAACCTAGCCAGCCTGTAATTATTCCTCTGGCCATGTGTTGTTCTGGTCAGCAACTGGCTTGGGGGGGGGGGGGAATTAGTGTCCTATATTGGGCATCAAGTGTTCCATAAATTCTGGTTGAAAAAAGAAAACTCAGAGCCAGATATAAGAGAGAGGCTGAAATATCAAAGAGAGGAAATACTACAGTCAAATCTCACCCAGATATCTTCCAGCTTCTTCAGCCTCACTCCTCACTTCTATTGCCTCTCTGTCTTCCTGCACCTGCCTTAAATACCCAGTTGTTTCACATCCAGGTTAAGATTAAAGGCATGGGCTACTACTATTTGGTAGTTAGCCTTGAACTCACAAAAACACAGAAAGATCTCTGTCTCTGGAGTTATGGGATTAAAGGCATGGCACCACCATTGCCTTCCTAGGAGCCTGGAATTCCCTCTGTAAACCAAGCTGGCCTCAAACTCAGATCTGCTGGGATTAAAGGCATAGGTCACCAATCCAGGTCAGGCATAGGTCACCACTCTTAGTCTTTCCCCATACTGGCATAATTCATGTGAGTGACCACTCTCTGATCCTCCTGGATTAACTGTGAGTAGAACTTTTTTCTGATATTCCAGACTGGTGTTATGAAATATAAAACATATCCCCATAGCTGAGTGTCTCCAGTAATTGCAGGGTCTGTTCTTATTCAACTCTTAGTTAGTGTAGGCCAAGGAGCTGTGTGTCTCCAGTTGTTATGGGATCATTCTTAGTCTGGTCTTACCAGGCTCTTAGTTGGCTTTTAGTCAGCTGTGGACCAGAAGGCTTCAGGGTCTCCAGTGGTGGGTGTGTGATAATGCAGATTGCAATTTGGGTGGGGTTTGGCCCATGAGATGTCCCTCCAGCTGTGTTTTGCTGAAGAAGGGGCTGATGGAGGACTCTCCCAGCTTTCTTTGGTTTAGGGAAGAACTTGACATGGTTGGCATGCTGGGGGCTGGATTCCCAAGCTGGTGTTTAGAGACCATGGTCTCTGCTCGGCCTGAGGGTCAGGGCACCACTCATCTCTTAGTCAGTTGTGGACCAGGAGAGAAGCTTCCGGGTTTCCAGTTGTGGAAATGTCTCAATCCACTTTTATAAGCTGAATAAATGTTAGGTCCATTTGAGTCATGCCATTTGTTAGTTTCATTATTTATCTGTTTAGTTGACCCATCTACTAGTGTGAATACTGTGTTGAAGTCTCCCACTATTAATATGTAGGATTCAATATGTGATTTAAGCTTTAGTAATGTTTCTTTTGCAAATGTGGGTCCCTTTGTACTTGGGGCAGAGATGTTACGAATTGAGACATCATTAAAAATTGAGAAATCATGGTGGATTTGACTTTGACAAATATGAAATGTCCTTCTCCATATCTTTTGATTAATTTTTTTAAAGATATTAGGATAGTTACACCAGTTTGCCTTTTAGGCCTCTTTGATTGGAAGACCTTTTTTCAATCTTTTACTCTGAGATAATATCTGTCTTTGATGTTGAGGTGCATTTCTCGCATATAGCAGAATATTTTCATATCCATTCTGTAGCCTGAGTTTTCTATTGTCAAATTGAGTCCATTGATATTGAGAGGTATTAATGACCAGTTTTTGTAGTGAGGGTTTCTTGGTCCCAGATGGCCAGAGGCCCAGACCCACAGACCTGCACGCCAGACCCCTTAGACGCATGCTGTTGTTCAGGCCCCCAGAAATGACTCAGATGCTTATATTCACTTTATGCTGTTTGGCCTATAGCTCAGGCACATTGCTAGCTTGCTCTTACATCTTAACCCATTTTCATTAATCTATCTGCCACATGGCCTGTGGCTCACCTGTGTTCCTTACGTGTTTCTTCTTGGGCGGCTTGCTTGATCTGCCTGACTCCACCCTGCTTCTCCTACCTATGCTCCGATTTTTTTCCTACTTCTTCTATGGTGCCTGTCATGGCCAAAAACAGCTCCTTTATTTAAAGATTGATATTCACAGCATACAGAAAGGCATTCCCTCATCAACCAGTGATTGTGAATTCCTGGTATTTTGTTGTTGCTGTTCCTGGTGTGTGTGTGTTCTTTCGATTTTTCTAGTGTAGGATTATCTATTGCCTGTGTTTTTGTGGGTATAGCTACTTCTTTGGATTGGACACAATATCCACTAAAATTTTAACACAATTCTTTACAGGTCTTGAGATAATAATACTCAATTTCATATGGGAAAAAACTAGGCTATCTAACACAATCCTATTTAGTAATATGTTTCTGGCCCTGTGTAACCCCAAGGTCTGGACCTGCCCAAAGCTTTTTAGTTCTGCCTAGCTCTGAGGTCTGGATCAGCTGTCCCAAAGTCTGAAGGAAACACACAAAGCCTTATATTAATTTTGTGCTGATTGGCCTATGGCTCAGGTATATAACTTGATAATTCCACTTTTAAACTAATGCATGATTAGCCAAGTGGCTTAGTACGTTTTCTCAGAGCAATATCCTCATCTTCTTTCCTCTTCATCCACTGGCATCTCTGCTCTGCTCTTTCTCTTTCTCTTAGTCTGATAGCCCCACCCACACTTCCTGTTTTCCTTCTGGCCAATCAGTCTTTTATTAAACCTGTAAGAGGGATAAATAGTTTTAATGTATCAGAACATAATTCCACAGAAAATTGTGTACAATTAAAAAAAATGACTTAGGCATCACCCTCACTTGATGTGTGGTGCCTTTCTGTATACTCTGAATATACTTTATTACCATTTGAAATGTTTTGGCTTATAAGGCAGCTTGGAGGCAGGTGGGAAATCAAAACATAGATAAAAGAGAAGAAGAGTAGAGTCAGAGAAATGCTCTAGGCTGCCACTCAGAACACAAAATGTAACGGAACACAGGAAAGCCATACGATCACATGGAAATACATAGATTAACAGACATGAGTTAAGTTATAAAAGCTATTTGGTAATAAGCCAGAGCCATAGGCCAAACAGTTTGCAATCCATACAATCATTTGTATGACTATTTGGTCAGGACTAGCCTAGGTCAGAAAGTTTAGACTACAATCCCTAATCTCAAGATTTACTACAGAGCTGAAGTAATAAAAACAGCATGGTATGGGCATAAAAACAGACAGGTGAATCAATGGAGAACTGTAGACCCAGACATAAATCAAAATACCTATGGACACTTGATTTTTGACAAAGAAGCTACAATCATACAGTGGAAGAAAGAAATAATCTTTAACAAATGGTGCTAGAATAACCATATTGGCATAAAGGAGAACACCAATAGATTCATATCTATCACCCTGTAGAAAACTCAAGTCCATGTGGCTCAAAGACTTTAACATAAATCCACATACGTGGAACCTGATAGAAGAAAGTGTAGGAGATAGCTTTGGACACATTTGGCACAGGAGATAGCTTTTTGAAAAGAATGCCAGAAGTACAGACTTAAGACTGACAATTAATAAATGAAACCTCATAAAAGTGAAAAACTTATGTAAGGCAAAGGACATCATAAATGGGAGAAAACAGCAGCCTGTAGAATATGAAAATATCTTCACCAACTCCACATCTGACAGAGAACTGATCTCCAAATAGAAAAAACCAAAACAATCAAATTTTAAAAATGGAGTACAGATCTAAACAGAAAATTTTTAACAGAATGGCCAAACACTTAAAAAATTTTTCAACATCTTTACCCATCAGGGAAATGTACATCAAAACGACTCTGAGATTCCATCTTACCTCTGTCAGAATGGCTAAGATCAGAAACACAGATGACAGCTTTTACTGGAGAGGATGTAGAGCAAGGGGAACACTCCTCCATTGCTGGTGGGAATGTAAACTTCTACAGCCATTTCGCAAATCAATATGGTGATTTATCAGAAAGCTGGGAATCAATCTACCTCATATTCCAGCATTACCACTCTTGGGCATATACCTAAAGAATGCACATTTATACCACAAGAACATTTATTCATAGCAGCATTATTCATAATAGCCAGGACCTGGAAACAACTTAGATGCCCCTCAACTGAAGAATGGGTAAAGAAAATGTGGTACATTTACACAATGGAGTTTTACTCAGCTGTTACAAACAATAACATCATAAAATTTGCAGAAATATAGATAAAACTAGAAAAAATATCCTGAGTGAAATAATCCAAACACAAAAAAAACCAAACATGGTATGTACCCACTCATAAGCAGATATTAGCTGTAAAAGCAAAAGATAACCAATACAATTCACAGACCAAGATAAGGTAGATAATGAGGAGGGCCTAAGGGTGGGATGCATGGATTTCCCTGAGAAGAGATCTCCTGGATGTACTGGGACAAGGGAGAGGGCTAGAAACTTGGTGGGCCAGGCTAGGGATGTATGGAGGGGGAGAATACTGAAAGAGATGTCTGGAAAGGTGAGTATTTTAAGGTCAGGTAGAAAGCTGATGCAAGGGATACTCCCACAAATCTACAAGAATGACCCTAGCTAAAACACCTAACAATAGTGGATAGGTAGCCTGAACTGGCCATCTCCTGTGATCAGATTAGTGACCTCCCAACTGTCATCAAGATGTCTTCATCCAGTAACAGATGTAAACAGATACAGAGACCCACAGACAAACATTAAGCCAAGATTTGGGAATCCTGCTGAAGAGAGAGAGGAAGGATTTGTAGGAGCCAGAGATATCAAGGATGTCACAAAGTACTCACAGAAACAACTAGCCTGTGTCATAGAAACTCACAGAATCAGAACCAACAACTGGGGAGCCTACATAGGACTCTACAAATATGTGACAGTGGTATAGCTTAATATACTTTTAGACTCCTAACATTGGGAGCAGGGGCTATCTCTAATGCTTTGCCTGGCTCTTGGGAATCTATTCCTTATACTGGATTGCCTTGCCCAGTCCTAATACAAGAGGAGATGCTCAGTCTTACTGCAACTTGATATGCCATGCATTATTGATACCCATGGGATACCTGCCCCTTTATGAGCAGAGACAGAGGAGGAGTAGGGATGGGTTGAGGTGGAGTGGGTAAATGTGAAGAGAAGAAGGAGGGGAAAATTGGTCGGAATATAAAATAAATGAATAAATTAAAAATTTAAAAAGCTGAAGAGATGACTCAAAAGTAAGTAATAGTTGATTAATATTTAGGGATATCCTCCCAAAATTGCCTACACAAGATATTACCCAGATTTATTGAGCTTTTCACTGATTGAGATTTGATGGAATGTTCTTTCTTTCTTTTTTCCCCCTCTGTTCTTACCTTTTTGATTCTGAGCTAATTCTATGGAATGTTCCCAGCCGTGCTGAGCTCTGTGACTCTGCTGCTCTTGTTGAAATGATCTATTTCCATGGCAAGACTGCCAGCTTGAGATAGTCTCTTGCCTGCTGAGCCATTTGCAGTGATGGATGGTGCAGGGAAAGTAACACTTTCCAATTTGGCATCTTTTAGGCATTAACTGGGTCTTTTATTCCACATCTTTTCAGTCCTGCCCTTATTTTTCTGTGAACTCATTGACTTCTAGACAAGAAAATGACATATTTCTTTAAAGAATCCCCCCTAGCTAGAAGTTGGTGCCATTTTTAAAAGAACCTTTTAGGAGAGTCTGAAATGACTCTTAAAACCTGATGTTCTTCCATTAGAAACAAAGAACTTTTGTTAACATATATGAACAATGGTTTGTCTACGTTGTATATAGTATATTGTTCAGGGAAACCACCTGAAACTTGAAATATAAGAGTCATTGAAAATGGAAAAAAAAATAGAGCATTCGTAGTAACACAAATACACAATGACTTTTCCTGCTTGGCAAATATGTTGCTTTTATACTTTGTACATGGGCAGAATTATACTGGTTGTTCCCTGTAGTTAGATAAGATGCAGCCATTTGTTTTGCCCAAAGACTTGTCTGGGGATATAAGTTGGTCTCTTCTTGGGCTGTATGTCACAATGCAGGACCCTAAAGGTTCCATGAACTCCCTGAGAGGTGATGAACATAGTTTCAGTAACAGCAACCTGTAGTATGACCTTCAAATATCCATATGGTATCAGTCATCCTGGTGCCACTATGGATGTTCAGAGGTAGGACATAATGAGAGCATCATTAGTCACAGGGGTATCAGAGGTAGGACGGTAAGGAGGTCGTGTGGGAACCCAGGCTCTTACTACTTCCTGTTGCAGCTTGTTAGCAATGTGTCCTAGCACATGGTCTGTCATCGATTTGCATTCATGCCAGAGGCAGAAAGCAAGGGGCCTTCTCACATGCAGATTATAACTCCAGAACCATAATTAAAGAATAATATTTTATCTTTAACTGTTTGCTTGCTTTTTTTTTTCTTTTTTCACAAGGAAAGGGTTTGTTGTTTTGTTCTCTGGGCAAGAGTTGGAATCTAGGATGTTTTACATGAAATGAAATGTTTTATCTTTATAACCTGATTGCCTCAGGCATTTCATTATAGCAACACAAAGCTAACTAAATTAACTATCTTGTAAATCGGAGTCCCTAAGTCCCTATTCTGGAAAGACAGTCCCTGCTGATCTATAATACAATCTATAGATAGCACAAATAAGAGGTTATCTAGACTTGGGGGTTGGTTCTATAACACAAGCCAGTTTGTACTTTATTTTTACATGATAAAAATTATCATTGTCAATGGGTAAAATGTACACATGCTCTCAGGTTACCATTTAAACAAATTTAGAGGTTAACCATCCCTTATAAAAGTCTATGGATTTCTAATTCTCTAAAGTTGTTACTAAGTTGCTTGAATTGTCATTGCTAATTAGGACACTATATTTTATTATGAAATTCTACCTAGTAGTGAACACGGCCAGTACTGGATATTACAGATTTTGGTAAACAACTGACATTGCTGACTTCTGAGGAATGATATAGGCAAGGATTAGCATTTCAAGATCAAAGAGTTGTTAGTTGTGTTACTGAGTGCATATCCCTTGTTAGCACTTGCCCCCTAAGCTGGTGAAACCTCAACTTCTTAGCCTAGGAAATGGACATGATAACGAGGTTGCCCACGTGGTAGTCACGGGGGAAAGTAACAATGGGAAAGGGACAGTCATGGTCCAAATAGAAGTGAATGTCTGTTCCAGGGATGGAGTTGGAGGCAGATCTCAAAAAACTATGGCTTTTTTGTAGTGGAGTAATGTAATTTGAAAGCAGAACCGGCACTCCACATCACCATCCACTTTCCTCCTTTTGTATCCCACCCAATTCCTACTGACTTTGTTTCATCTCTTTTATGAGAAAAACTGACCTGAGCAGCAATCATCCCAGAGTCTTTGCACTAAATCAGTTCTTCGAGGAGAATGATAATGATGCTATCTCACATAATAGGTGTTTTCTTTGTGTCCATGTATTTTTTTGCTCTTGGTGATGCGCCCATGGTTTCCCTCGCAATATCAAGTAAGACAGATACTTATCTTTGTCTATATTCATTTAAAAATTACAAATTACATAGTGTGGTGGTTTGAATAAAAAATGTTCCTCATTGGTTTACATAGTTGAACACTTGGCCCCCAGCTAATTGCAGTATTTGAGTAGATAAGAGGTGAAATCGTGTGAAAGAAATTTGGCATTTTTTAGGCATTAACTGGGTCTTTTATTCCACACAAGTATATGACACCTTTAAGTCAGACTTTAAGAGTTTTATACCCTCACTGCACCTCTCTCTGTCTCTCTGTCTTTGTCTTTGTCTCTCTCTCTCTCTCTCTCTCTCTCTCTCTCTCTCTCTCTCTCTCTCTCTCTCTCTCTCTCTCTCCCTCTCCTCTCCTCTCCTCTCTCTCCTCTCTCTCTCTCTCTCCTCTCTCTCTCTCTCTCTCTCTCTCTCTCTCTCTCTCTCTCTCCACCTCCCCCTACACACTTTTTGTTAAAGATACAATCTCTTAATTTCCTGTCACCATGCCTTCTCATTGCTGCCATGATTCCCTGTCATGAGGTACTTTTTTCCTTCTGGAGCCATAAGCCCAAAACTTTGGCTTAAAGTCATAAACTTTTCCTTTTACAAGCTCCCTCTGGCCACAGCATATTACTACAGCAAGAGAAAAATAGCTAATACAGATAGATATATACCTAAAATAAGTGATCTCTTCATCAACAATAGAAGAATTAGGTCCAGAAGAGTTTGCATATTGATACAAAAAGAGGAATTATATATTCATAATTGCCTTGAACAATCTCCCTCGTTAGTACCCTGGCATCCCATCCAGTATAGTATTGTTCAGACTTTTTTGTTTCTATGCGAGTACTGTTATTAATGTTAAATTGGAACCTGCCAGGTTAATTGGACGTTCCCTACTTCCAGCTTCTGCCACAGTTTTACTAAGACTGTTGGAAACACAACAGTCAGAACTGTTCATTCAACACATGGTTACATCTGAGAATCAAAGATAAACTTTCCTTCTTCTGCTGACCCACTGGAAAGGCAACGAAGCTATGTGCTCCCTTAGGAGGAAGGTAAATGACACTTATTAGAGGCTGGAGCAAGCTCACTCTTTGTGATTATGTGAGAATTGTCCCAAAATGCCAACCTGTTATGATTTAGATGTAGTTTGTGCCCCCCACACTCCAATATTTTATATGGGTATAAAATATTTTTATAGTCTAGCAGGATAGCTCAATGTATAAAGTACTGCCAAGTCTGTTGATCCGAGTTCAATCACTGGGCCCCCATATAGTGAAAACAAAGGATCCATTCTCTAAGAATCCATTCTCACATTCATATATGCACGCACACAAAATAAATTTAAAATGTGATTTTTAAAAATATTTTTAAGGTATTCTAAATGATAGTCATGTTAGAACACGTGAAATGGTGAGATGTTTCCACATGTAATTTTAAACACGATCAATCATCATCTTTAAAGGCCTCCTATTTGTGGCAGGTTTCCTTGGATTTGTAAATTACATTAGTACCTGAAGATATGAGTTTCATTCAATTAGAATTATTATATGCAGGTAAGACATTTAAATACACTAATCATTTTAAATTTATTAACAACAAACCATATCTAGAATAAGAATTCAGGCATTTTTATGAAAAGAAAATCAAGTAAGATCGTGTTGAAAAAAAATAATTTTCAGGAAAATACCAGACAAATAAAAAATAGATGCTAGTACCAAATAGAAAAATGTGTGCACAGTGCACAGTGCACCAAGCAGAGTTGTTTGTCAGTGTTTTTTTTAATATTTTGCTAGAAAGGTTTTTATTTTGCTTAATGTGAACAGATGTCTTCATATAGCTAAAAGTTCTAATATTGAAAATAGATGTTCTCAGTGGAAATATTTAATAAATATTAACATGTTTATGTTTACAAACATATTAACTGATACAATATTTCAGTAAGTAGCTTAAATTTTTACACATTTCTTCTAATTTCATAATTAATGGCCACTCGTTCCAAACAAAATCCATACACCATCCAGAGAAGCCAAGCTGTGGGATGTGATGAGCATCCTTCGTTTCTTTCACACCCAGGATATGGCTGCCAGTGTAGCCCACAGTATCGCAGACCGTTCTTTGGACAGTTATTTAAGCAAAGTTTCAAACACTGTGTCTTGCTTCCTCTTTTTCATTTTAAAAGGAAGTGTCTTTCTTCTGGATTCTTTTTGATTCTGTGACACCAAGAATTCCAGACCCAGCAGTCACCTGAGCATCATGGTTGATAAATGTCTTCTTTGCCTCAAAGGAATGTCCCAGAACCTTGATGCTCTCCAGCATTGCCTAAATTCCAAACAGACCTACATGGCTTTGCGACTTTGAAGATTAATCTCTGTCACTTACAGCTCGTTGGCTTCTCTTGCTTGTTTCTGCAATGTCTGCAGATGGTGTGGCATTTTGTGCCAGCATTATTTATCCACAAGTTCACTTCTCACACAGCTCCCTCTTTGAGCTATTGTGAAGAACATTAAATACTGAACAATTATCCAACTCTCTCATCAGTTTATAGGTTTTCACAGAGCTGGTCCAAAAGAACATCCCCACATTAACACCCACCATTGCACAAAGCTCTTCCTGACACAGACTCTCAACTGTGTGCAACAAGAACATTGGAAGACGTTTCCCAAGCTACAGAAAGAAACACCCATGAACAGCAAATTTTGTTTCAATATCTTCAACAACACACTTCAAATGCTGACCTCTTCTTTGATGCATCTTTCTCTTGGAATGTGAGTTGTGATTTATTATTAATTCAGGAGTGGGCATTTTTGCTTTGAATATGATAACTTTGGAAGAATAGAAGGCAGAGGGAAAAGTTATATAAAGGAATGAAAAGAAACAATAACTGTGATGGAAAAGAAGTCTTTTGATCCTTTGTTAATTTTCCTGTCGATGCTGTAAGGGAACCTTTATCGTCTCGTATTATGTATGAGGAAACTCAGTACTTTACATTTAATCACATCCATAATGAGTGTATCATAGGACTTTGAATGCAGGAGTTTACATTTAAAGTCTGTGGTCACGGAGTGTAAGCTATGTTTCTTCAACACTCGAGAAAGTAGAAAAAGTAGAGAGAAACAAAAACCTGGGAGGAAGCAACAGGCAGAGAATGGCGACAGGAAGAAAACTGTAAAGGGACCTCATGAGACCTCCCATGGCTGACAGCACAGCTAGCATATGCCTTAGAGAAGCTTGGACAAATTCTGGTCTATAAAATGAAAGATGAGATCAGCAGATTATCCAAAGACCCTCCTTCAAAACTATTTTGATTCACACTTTTTCAAGAATTTTATACATTATATTTTTAACATTTTCATCATCCTCCCCACCTTCTCCACATCCACCCTCCCCCTTCCATACCCAACCAACTTTGTGTCCTCATTTAAAAAGAATTGCATTGGGTCCCACTAGTTCTGCCTATAGCCTCTTCAATTTATAAACACTCACTGGAGTGTGTTAGACCTACCAAGGGTCACACACTTAAAGAAAACTAAGACCTTTGTTCATAGTTCAGAAGACATGTCCCTTAACAAATCTTGGATTAATTCCACAACTGTTAAGATATATATCATATTTCACCCAATATTTTATCAGCATCTTTTCATGCTATATGTACTACCCCTGGTGTCAGAAGATCAGAAGAATTCTGACTCTATTATCATTAAGACCCCTTTTACATTGGATATTGGGAACACTTGCCATTCCACTTTCATGTCCCATTATGGATGAGTTCTGTACATAAAGCATTGGAAATCGCTCATCACAACTTCTTTTGCACTGAATACAATAACTTTGCTCTTTGAGCTAGGACACAGAAAGGGAGAAGCCAACAAAAGAAACACAAAAGGAGGAATGAATTCATACCACATGGCACTTATCAAGAGCTGATGCACTAAAGGCTATTTCTGTCATGGTATAATCTAGAAGTTTAAATTCTCTTTAGTGCTCTCAAAAGAAAGTGGTGGTCCTTATCTTGAACTAGACCTCCTAAGTCCCACACGGGGAGTAAAATTATTTACATAGATGTGAGAACTAGCTCTGAGCCACACTAGGTTTAATTGCTGAGTTATCAGATTCACTGTGTCCTTTAGCCACTGAAATGCATTTGCTTTTGTGTGCTAAATTCTGAGGAAGAATGGCATCTCTTGGCTGCTTTACTTCTTAAGAGGCCTAACCACTGAAAGACACAGCCTCTCTTTCACCCTTCTCCCAGGCATCCAAGACATGGTCAGTATGGACAGTAAAGAACTACGTTTCTTTACAGTCACAAGTGTTACTGAGGTTCTCTTACTCAATAGGTTTCGCTCTCTCTGTCTCTCTGTGTGTGTCTCTCTGTTCTCTCTCTCTCTCTCTCTCTCTCTCTCTCTCTCTCTCTCTCTCTCTCTCTCTCTGTGTGTGTGTGTGTGTGTGTGTGTGTGTGTGTGTATGTGTGTGTGTGTGTGTGTGTGTGTGTGTATAGACTGAATGAAAGATGCATGCACATTATTTGTGATAGCCAGAACCTGAAAACAACCTAGATGCCCCTCAACTGAAGAGTGGGTTTTAAAAAAAATTAAAAATAAAAATGTGTTACATTTACACAATGGATTACTACTCAACAGGAAAAAAAAAATTCCTGAATTTTCAGGCAGATGAGTGGGTCTGGACAATATCGCCTTGAGTGAGGTAGCATAGTTATACAGAAGTCTCTAAAGTTGAATGATTATGAGCTTCTACATGTACTGCTATTTCAAAAGTTCTTGGTTCTTTCCATGATCTTAGTAATTATCTCCATTACAAGGTCTCTGGTAGTTTGTGATTCATTCTTCTTCAAATGTATCTAAAATGCTCAGATTCTCATTGAAATTATGAAACTCATACACAAAAGCAGAAAGAATGAAGGTATAGGTGAAGCCAGTCTGTCTTCCTGAGGAACAGAAGATTGATAAATTGCTTAAGACCTACCCGAATTCTCCTTCAGTTTTCAGACCTAGGGCACTCCCAGGACATCCCCATAAGGAATAAATTCCATCAGTATACAAAATGGCCTAGGACAGAAAAGGTTCCCATGTCTTAGAAAAGCCAGATACAAGAACCTCCCCTGGATCCACCATTATTTCACGTCTTAAGTTAAAACGAGTTTTCTTGTAAGTTTCAAATGGAATCAACTGGCCTTGGAGTGTTGGGTAGAGTCATAATCTTCAGGCCAAGCACAGGTTCAGTGGGATGACAGGTTCAGGGTGGACTGATCAATAACATCTTCAAAGGATATTAGATGAGAATAACATTTCCACACTTACTGCTTGTTTGCTGACCACATATTAAAGTAAAAGAGGTTTGTGTGGTAGCACCACAGTGACTTAACTATTTTCTGCCTCATGATAACCTCTTTTTTTTTTTTGCACCCTTCTCCTGTAGAGCCTATTTCAAATAAAAAGCAATGATTGAGATTACAGACCCATTTTCTCATTTACACCTCTCATTTTTATGTGCATTTTCATTCAGCAGTGAAATTATAACACATACTTGGTATCTGTTGTAAGCATCTGGGGATGGTTTATATTACAGCCATTCAAGAAATAGAGCTCTCTACTGGACAGTGATTCTGCAAAAGATGTTCAGCATAGCTCACTGAGCTCATCTCATCAATGATATGTTCATGCAGCTAAAGGCAAATGTTTAAACATTTAGTTAATGCACCATATGTCTTAAATGTTTTAGTTCCATCTGACATTTTCAAAATCCATTTTAATCGAGACTCACCAAATAAATTTCCTTCTGTGGGAGATGATGGATCCATTCATCTTAAACCCAATTCTCTCAAACACAATGGACTCTCAATTTGTAGTCTTGCCATTCCACTATTAGTGCGTTTTCCATGCTCATCCTTCTGAGCATGGGGAAATGTCAGATTAGGTGTCTCAAGAGGATGCAACATGTATCACACAGCTAGTTATTGGCAAAGGAAATCCTGGGAAGAGGTCACCAGCAACTTTGGACCTCAGTGGAGGGGTAAAGAAAGAGAAGCATGGAGGCCCTACTAAAATAAAATCACCAATAAATATATAAGAAATTGCAGAATCAGAACAGAAAGAAAAAAAACATTTACAATAATGGATAGTTACAACTCTCATTGTTTAAGTGACATTTCCTGTGATTTAAAAACAATACAGAGAAAAATTGATAGTAATATAAACATGAAACTTAAGTTCTTGTAAGACAAGAGTTAGAATCAGCAGACTTTGTGTAAATTCTGGGTGCATGAGGCAGCTAGAATTCCAACACAGAAGATGGAGAGAGTGGATCCCTGGAGTAAGTTGGAAAACACATTCTGTGTTTTATTGAGAGGCCTGGACTAAATCAAAAAGTTGAAGAGCAATTTAGGAAGATTCCCGTTGCCAACTTTAATCTTCACCGTGCACATACACACATGTTCCTGGATAGCCCACCACTCACCAACATGCATGACACATACATACACATAGACCCAAAGCAAAAGGCAACAATAGTTAGAATTTCACTTCTATATCAAATATATTAATATCTCAAATTGTGGTTCCACTTATTATTAACTGTAACTTTGGGAAAATTATTTCAACCTTCCTAACCTAGGTTCTTCACAGCATTGATTAAAATCTTAAACACATCTAAAAATGAGATTTATTTTTAAATGGTAAGTTAATTTTTTATAAGTGAATTAATCCTCATGTATAAGTTTCTAATCTTCACATAGCAGGAGATAATTTTATAACATTGCAATACATTCAATTTCTTTTCAATGATTCTTATAAAAAAAATTAAAGTTAAGGTATTATTTTTTCAGCCTTTCTCACACATCCTCTGTAGACACTTTTGACCCAGGATTTGTAACGTCCAAGGTTTATGCTTCTAAGCCTCACCATCCACCAGGGGAAAGGAAGTCAACAAAGAGGCGTGTTATGTAATGTCCTAGCTTCTAACCACTGCTGGTCTGCAGCTGAGGCACCTTAATCTGCTTGGCCTTTGGCCATTTGTCTCTGTCTCATCTGTTCTGGTAAAGCTGCTCTCAGTAAAAACAGGTTATCCTAAGTGGCCTCATCCCTCTTTTTGGTATCCTGCTGGTATCTAAAGCCTCTTATCAAAAGGTCCCAGATCTCTGTGACTCCTTGGCCCCAACTAAGACCCTTTCTCCCCATCCATCCTTCTAAAATTCTATTGGCTTCCTTGAAAGTCTGGAGGATGTTCTACTACTTTATTCATATGACACTAGAAGGCAAAGATCTTGGGGGAAGGTGGAACCTGCCACTCACATGTATAGCTTGCCTCGATCTCTGATACCCCCTACTTCATTTACAGTCTTGTGCATGGGATTGAGCCAGTAATGGAATTTCTCTGCACAATCCTTCCAGTGATCCCCACTCAGTGAAGTAGAGATCCTAGGCTAATTACAATTAAAGACTTTGAGGCTCAATATCTTTAATCTGTTCAAAAATGATGTGCAAAAACTACTAGGTAAGGAAGAAAATAATGATCAAAAATAAGTCATTTCTTGCCATTTAAACCTGTCAAGGACTAGATCTTTCCTTGGAAAGGGAAGGGCGATATTTAAGAGTTGCAGGCAGCTAACCCATCCATTATTATGGGGAGGAAAGAGAGTTTGAGGAAGCAGTAAACCATAAGAAACTGGGAAGCAACACAGCACATCTTTTGCACATAAGAACTCACATCAGCTATGGATACATGCAGAAGACCTAAACAAGATCAAACTACTACAAAATTTCTAAATGCATGGTGAAGGAAGTTAATGGTTATACAGCTGATGGCTAATATTAATTATGACTACTTGTGTACATATATGAAATTATGAGAGAATAATTAGATGCTTGTTTATTTCTTTATTTTTCTTTTCTAATTAATTGATTCTGTTTATTTTACATACCCACCACCAGTTTCTCTTCCCTCCTCTCCTCCCATTCCCTCCCCCCACCTCCCATCTACTTCCCCATCCTGTCCTCCTCTATCTCCATTCAGAAAGGGACAGGCCTTCCATGGGAGTCAACAGAGCATGGAAATATCAAGTTGAGGCAGGACTTGTCAAGCTCCTCCCCCTACATCAAGGCCAGGCAAGGCATTCCAACATGGGGAATAGGTCCCCAAAAGCCAGCTCAAGTTCCAGGGACAGGTTCTGATCTTATTGCTAGGAGTGCCATAAAAAAAACCAACCTATACAACTGTCATCCACGTGCAGAGGGCTTAGGTCAGTCCCATGCAGGCATTCTAGCTGTTGGTCCAGAATCCTCCCTGAGCCCCCACTAGCTCAGGTCCTCTGTCTCTGTGTGTTCCCCTTTCGTGACCTTGACCACTTTGGCTCAAATAGTTCCTCTTCCCTATTTTCAACAGAGCTCCTAGAGCTCAGCCCAGGGATTGGCTGTAGATCTCTGCATCTGCTTCCATCAGATACCGGATGAAGAGTCTCTGATGACAATTAGGATAGTCACTAATCTGATTACAGGATAGCGTCAGTTTAGTCCACCTCTCCACTGTCACTAAGAGTTTTAGCTGGGGTCATCCTTGTGTACTTCTGGGAGTTTTCCCAGCACCAGATTACTCCCTTACCCCAAAATGCCCCTCATCAAGATCATCTCTTTCAGTACTCTCTCCCTTGGTCCTATGTCCAGTTTATTCAGAAGATCTCACCTATTTCCACCCTTCCCAAGGAAACCCATGAATCCATCTTTGAACCCTCTTTGTTACCTAGCTTCTCTGGGATTGTGGATTATTATATGGTTATTCTTTACTTTACAGCCAATGCCCACTAATGAATGAGTATATACATGTTTGTCTTTCTGGGTCTGGGTTACCTCACTCCAGATGATTTTTTCTACTTCTATCTATTTGTCTGCAAATATCACGATGTGATTTTTTGTTGTTGTTGTAGTTTTTTGTTTTTGTTTTGCTTTTTTGCCATTGCATAATATTCCATTGTGTAAATGCACCGCATTTTCTTTATCTATTCTTCAGTTGAGGGGCATCTAGGTTGTTTCCAGGTTCTGGCTATTACAAATAATGCTGCTATGAACATAATTGAGCAAGCATCCTTATAATATGTTTGAGCATCCTTTAGCTATATGCCAAAGAATAGTATATCTGGATCTTGGGTCTTGAGGTAAATTGATTTATAATTTTCTCATAAACTTTTTTAAGAAATTAGGACAATGTTTACTCATAAGACAGGTTGGAAAGAATCTACAAGTAGAGATATACCCCACAAAGTTTGAATTGTGGAAAATGTTTGTTCTCTCTCTCATTCTCTCTTTCTCTCTCTTTCTCTCTCTTTCTCTCTCTTTCTCTCTCTTTCTCTCTCTTTCTCTTTCTCTCTCTCTCTCTCTCTCTCTCTCTCTCTCTCTCTCTCTCTCTCTCTCTCTCTCTCTCTCTCTCTCTCTCTCTCTCTCTTTTTCTCAGCCAAGTCTAAGTAAGGCAGTTTTTTGGCTTCCTGAGACGCTAGAAAAGCAAGAAATCATGCAAGCTGGAATCCAGTAGGTAGTAGGGTAAATTGTCAACAACATCTATTCCTCACCCTTAGCGAAAACTACTTAATTCTGCCTTGTCAACCAAAGTGCTCTCAAGATTTCTTTCTGCTCCTCACAAAGGCATGTTCTTGTGTCTGAGCTTCTCTGGACAAAGATAAGGAAAGGAAACAGAATTTAGAGAGATCTCAGCTCCCTTTCTAGGAAGTATAAATACCGAGTCAGACAGAGATGCATAGAGAGAAGTGAGTAGGGGGAAAGATTTACTAAGGACGAGTATAACAGAGGGTATATGAAAGTAGTTAGCCCATGGCCTGTCTTTTCAACCCCTAATTACTGCTTGTTTTCCTGTCACTCTGGAGGTATCTGATACCTTCCAGGAAAGTGAGAACATGCTAAATCAAATAAATCATTGCTTCGCTTTGATCTGTAAAATACAGACTTATTTTGTGGGTCATACGCTAAATACAAGTGCCCTTCATTTTCAGAATCCACCATTTTGATGAGTGTTTTCCATTGAACACCAAAATTTCAGCTTTATGATAAGAAATGACAAGGACTGAACTGAATGACTGCTTTTGTCTTTAGAGTTTATGTGGACACAGACTGGAAAAGATGAAGTGTAAATAAGTGAACCCATTTCTCTAGACCCTTGAGACAAACACAGAAGGAAGAAGACATACATATGTATCATCAGTAGACAAAAACACATGGCACTCACAACTTGCAGCAATAATCTTGTTAATATGACATTAAGGATAGCCTGACATTGAGGCAGAAAGGAAAGTCACAGATGGGTAGACCAGAAATAGTATTCTCCCACATCACTCTTCTTTGCCCCATTTCCCACGACCCATGGGAGGTTTAATGTGACCATGAGCTGTAAAATTAAAAAAAAAAAAAAAAAAAGAAAAAGAAAAAATAAATAAAACCATCCTTACAGGACCAGTAAACCAAGGGATAGCCACAGCAAGACTCAAATCCACCACAGGTCCCAATGTAATATGCAAATACAATCCCCTGCTGTAGACAGGACACAGCAGTGGCCACTATGTGTGGTATGTAGTGGGATTCAGGTGTCAGCTGATAAGATCTGAGGATGCTTACCAGGATCCCGGGCCCCTGAACTGGGCGTGGCCAACCCCATTGATAAGGTGCTGCTGGGACCCTGGAAAGCCTGTTTGCCTGGTTCCCCGGCTGCTGGAGAAACCAGTTTGGAATCTATCGTCCATCTGTCCAGACTCCAGTCCCTGTTCAGGCTCCACTATAAGCTGTTACCTGTGTCGTGAGTGTTGGTTTATATTTTAATAAATATTAATCTTGGACTGGTGCCTTGTTAGTAAAACTCCACCTACAGTGGTCCATTAGGAAAAGATCAGATGAACTCTGTATCTCGTTATCCCATAAGCTATGAGTTCCTCTTCACCCAGCTACCATTTGGGGCAAGTAGAATATATGGGTAATACCTAAACATGAGGAAGGTGAAAAATTTTATCTGACAAGAATAAGTAAGTGTTCTCTCTACCAGCAGGGTAGATAGAAAAAAAAATCATAAAGTAAATTAATTAATGAAAACATAGGATTAAGTGAGACACTGGTTGTTTGTTTATATTTATTTATTACTGTACTTCGGTTGCTGTCATAGAATATCACAGTGGGTCAAACAATAGAACTTTATATACTTTGAGCTTTGGGTTTTCAAATGTTAATACCAAGGTTCTATAAGGGTTTGGGGAATTTTTTGTTTGTTTGTTTGTTTTTTGTTTTTGATTTGTTTTCCTGCCTGAACGTTCTTACTGTGTCCTTACTTGGCCTTTCCCTGAGTTTTCAGAAAGAAGGAAAGTCCTGATATCCATTCTTAACTCATAGGGTCATGTTTCCTATCACATTAAAGCCTGGCCCCTTAGTCCTCACTTAACCTTAATTGCCTCAAAAGAAGCCCTATCTTGAAAAGGTAAGTCATACTGGAGATTAGCATTCAGAATATGAATTTTGGGGACACAACTTAGTCCATAAGCATAAGAAATAATGTGGCAAGAAAGATAATGTCTACAGCTAGAGAGGTGGTTCAGCTGTTAAAGGCTAGGCTTACAACCAAAACAATGAAGAGATATTATCTATTTTTATCCAATCAAAGACCTTAGTCTAGTACTTTAGAAAAGAGGGAGAGAGCTATTATAATGTACATATTGACAAAATCATGTCATTTTTAATATACTGAAACACCATTTTAACTATGTTGCTTGTGCTAACTTCATTTAATAAAAAATGTATACATACCATCACTCCTACCAGCTCTCTCAGGAAGGTAAGCTCCTGCCCAATACCCAAACACTCATCAATAGCTTTCTTTCTTACCATCCTCATTTAATTGGAGGTCATAGTGCTTCAGTTCTCTTTTTCTTCACTTTCTCAGGTTTCCTGGGTGATATCTCCAATGATCTTCACCATTAAGCATGTCAGTCTTGTCATTGCTACCCACTGCAGGCATCATGGTCAGAGGTTCAGTCTTACTAACTCATGATGCCACCCCTGAGAATATAGACCATTCACATTCATTAGGAACGTCAGCCATTTTCCTTATCTAACCAAGGCCTCCCAAGATAGTGATTTTTCAGATTGGGACACTGCTAAGAATTTGTTCTTTGAGTCCTAGTGTGCTGTACTCAGTATCACTCCACTAAATATCTGCACCTTTTCTACTCTTGAATTTACCCACCCTCAATACCAACATTGGCGTTTCTGAATTTTATGATAAAGACATTGTGAACTCAACAGAGTTAAAAAAGAAAATGGAGACAAAGAAAATAAAATAAGAAGTATATTCTAAATGAATTATCCATTGGTAGCAAGGCTGAAGGAACAAAACATAAAATAAAAACTAATTTTGAATTAAATCATCTGTTATAAATTCAATCAGTGGGCAGTGTGAATGCTGTTTTAAAATGTAATCCAATATGCGTCAGTCCTTTTGTGTCTAGTAATTGGTCAGTAAGTGGTTAATATCTCTGGAGAGGCTCCCCGTGATTCTAACCAAGAAACTCAAGAAAAATACATGTTAAATAGTAAGTAGAAAGAATTCTTTCTTCAGATTTCACTACACTTCTTTTATTTTTGCTTACTTAATGGGAAGCTACCATTTTTCTCTGAATAAACCAGAGCCTGGAGCTCAGATAGAGAAATAAATCTACAGTTCATCTTCCCACAGATGTCGTTTTAGAGCAGCTTCATTCGATGGCTTCTAGATAAAGCAATCAACCTGGGGAGGAAAGAGGAGCCCATATACTAAAAAGTGACATATAATTATTATCGCACCTATTAAGTGAATAAACCAGCCAGAGCCCAATTACATTCTTGCAACATGCAATGAAATATCTCTTAAACTATTCTTCAACAAAGAAATAAACCTGTCATGGAAGAAAAATTTGCTGTACATCAAGGCTGTGTATTGAGGAAGTAATGTTAGTGTCAGGGTCGTGCTGGCTGTAACTCAATGTGCAATTAAGGGAAATTAGAGGCAGTCCTCATTACATACATTTTGCACTTTGTTTATTGTGCTACAAATTCTGTAGTGGAACCACTGACTTGTAGCAACAATAGCTCATTTAATGGAAAATGAGAATGTTAACAAAGGATGTTTGATGGTAGAGGAGCACAGCACAGCAATTTACATTTTTTGTTGTGCACCCCTGCTCCTAAACCATATCGTTGATTGAGCATGAAGTAGCCACAGTCAGAGCCAATATGACATAGCTGAAATTCTACTTGCAAGTCAAAGGACTGGAAAAGTTTAAAAAAAAATAGGAAGTTAAAGGATGTCAGTCTTTTTCATCTCAGCAAATACATTTCCAATCAATCATTTCTCAAAGAATTAAGAAGAAAGGGAATAAAAATGGCTGAGACAAGCGTGTCTGCCTAGGACTCATTAGACAACAGTGCTGGTCTATAAGAATCACATTTGAAGATTATCTGTCCTATACTCATTAAATTTTTGCTAAATCTAAATGCTGGCATACTTGGTTTGAAGGCTCTACAGTTATCTTAAAAGGACTTTCCTGATGGCAGAATTCCACCATTCACTGGCAGAAGTAACAGAAAGGACTCCACTGAGGGTGACAGGATGATATTGAGGTGGTTGTTCCACTGAGAACCACGGGCTGGGGAGACGGAGTGGAGATTAGCTCCACTGAGCCATTTGGCTGGTGTGCATCCTGACTCGGCTCTTAGATACTGGATCACTCTGTAAACATCTTACCACGTGAGTGTTGGGTTTCCAAGACTGAACTGAGTTTCTTGTCTTCTGCTAGTCTTCTTGTGACTTGGCGGGGGGAGTTCAATGTCTGCAAGAGTAACATAAACACAAATAGCAGACATGTGGGTCACATGGTTTTTGGAAAGTTCCCTCATTGGTTTTTATTTTTGTCTGTTGTTTTTCCAACTCGACACAGATAAGTTTATCTGAGAAGAGAGAACCATAATTGAGAGAACACTTCTGTCAGATTGTCCTGTAGGTAATTCTGTAGACCATTTTCTTGACTAATGATTGATGTGGAAGGCCATAGACCACTAAAAGTGGTAACATCCCTGGGCAGGTGGTGACATCCCTTAAGCACTGAACAAGCCACGAAGAACAGCCTTTAAACAGTGCTTCTCCTCTACCTTCTGTTCCTGCTCCCAAGATCCTGACCTGACTTCTCTTGGCAATAGAATGTGACCTGAGAGTTGTAGGCTGGAATAAACCCCTTACTCCCCAAGTTGCTCATGATTATTATGTTTCATCACAGCATAGAATCCCGAACTAAGACAGAAATACTCTGACAAGAAGTCTAACCCAGGGCTAACTTTAGATGTTTCTGAGGAAACTGAGAGTAGATATTTGAGTTCTTCCAACTTTGGAATTTTGATAATCCCTAATATCTTGACCATTCATTGAATATCCGCCAAATGAAACTGGCGCATGTGTGTATGTGTGTGCGTGTGCATGTGTGTGTGTGTGTGTGTGTGTGTGTGTGTGTGTGTGTGTGTGTGTGTGTGTGTGTTTATATGCCTGTGCATGAGTGTATAGGGTGCCATGCATATATGTGGGCACTGGAGTATAATGTTGAGTGCTTTCATCAATCAATCTCTATGCAAATTCTTTGTTGTTTATTTTAACTAATAGTCACTTTAAAGATGTATACAGTGTATATTGCTTCTTTTATGCCAAAGTCTTCTGAGTCCCATTGTGCATCTAATACTCCAGTTCAACTCAATCTGAGCAAAGCACAGTTCACATGTTCAGCACTCTTATGGAGTCCTTGAGGATTCTGTAGAGGGTGACCAATGCTGACTGAAATAGGTATTTCCTGCTGAGGGCATGAGGTCAGAGTGAAAGAAGATTTATTGTGTATCGTGTAGTGTGTGAATTTATTTATTTACCCATTTAATGTTTAATAAATGTTTATTAAAAAAATCACTGTGGGGGTGGGAAGGTAGGCAGGGACTTTATTGGTAGAAAGCCTCACATGGGAAATTACTGAGGGACTCCTTCAGCCATGAGTCTTCATCCACACCCTTCCAGCTCAAGGTTTCGAAAAGTGCCAGAAGACTTATATTTCCAGCACATTCTCCTGTGTGTGCCACTGCTGCTGCTGCTGCTGTGGTAGTGGTGGGGGTGGGGGTGGGGGGTCCACTTGTTTTGGTTTTTTTGAGGTAGGATCTTTCACTGAATTGGAGCTTTCAGGTTTGGCTAGACTGGCTGGCCAACAAGCCTCAGGGATCCTCCTGTCTCTTCTCTTCCAAAGTTGAAATCATAGGCACACTTAGCCTTTTTAAAAAAAAAAAAAAAAAAAGTCTATGGGGTTAAATTCAGGTCTTCATGGTTGTATGGCAAGTAGTGTACCGAGTAAGCCCCAGCCTCCCATGTACATCTTTAACTCTGTACATCACTCATATCATCAGCTACTGATAGCATTATTCTACTGGAGGTATAGGAATGGCCTAAAGACTTTGGACCATCCCTGTGCGATCACTTTAAAATATCTTCGATTTTGGAAAGTAAAAACACTCCCAGTGTCTGAGGTGAGACAGATGTGGGTTGTTTGGGAGCGGAAAGGAGGGCACAGATGGCTGGAAGGAAAAACTAAAATACTAATTCACTTGCCAGGATTCTCAAGGAGGGCAGGTTATGCTTCTGAGCAATTAGAGACATCTTCCAAAGTCAGAGCTTTGCCAAGCTTGGAGAGAAAGCTATTTAAAATTGTGCTTCTCTTCCACAGGGAGAAGAGAGACTGAGTCACAGATTAACCCTTCCCAGACTCCACAGCCTTATTTATTCTATGATTCTTAAATTCTATGTTCTCACACTTTTTTATGCTCCTTTAAAAAATAGTTCTGCATTTGTGAAAAGTATTTTTCATTAATATATCAGTGTCAGATTGTAATTAAGTTTTTAATTCATTAGATCCTCTGAAGAATATTGGTACCCAAGGTTGCTCAAAGGACGGTATAGATGAATTGGCTAGAGATCTTACATACACTGTAGATAGATGATTCAGTAAAGATTATCTGGGACTATTGTCCCACAGTTCTGACACTGGGTGTGGCATATATCCAAGCCCTGTGAGGTATAGTCATTCACTTCATGCATTCGTTATATTACTTAGCCAGTGGCTGGCTATAAGCACCTGCTATGCTGGCAGACCTTTTGCAGCTGAAAGTGAAGGTTCCCAAGGCTAATGGGGGGGGGGGTGTCTTCCCCTCATTATTCCATCAGTGTGTTTGTGTGCATATGTGTGTTTGGCATATATACATGTTTAGATATGTGGGAACATGTGAGAAGTCTCTGTGGACATGAGTGCATATTCATGTGGAAAGGCCTATGTTGATGTCAAAAATCATTCTTAAATCTCTTCCACCACATTTAGTGAGAGAGACTCATATCCACAATTTTCTGATAAGCCTAGTCTTGCTAACCAGCATACACTGGGATCTCATCTCCACCTTCCAATCTGAAATTTCAGGCTGGCTGCTACCCCTATCATGCATCTACATGGATCCTGGTGATCAGAATTCCAGTCATCACACTTTCAACCACTAAGCCATAACCCCATCCTGTATTTTTAAATATATAGTCACATTTCTCCTGTAGAGGTGTTGGTGAGGACTATCTTTTATAAAATATATATTCATATTATGTAAAATATGTATAATGTATAGTTTTATTTAACACATTAAGGATTTGAGGCATAGACTACTTTAAAAAACAAAAAAAAAACAAAAAAAGCATGTAATGTACTATTTACCAAAGCATGAAATAGTATCTAAATAGCTCAAGATGTAGTTCTCATTATAGATAGATAGATAGATAGATAGATATCATTCTAAAATTTTTAGCATACCCACCACTGTTCCCCCTCTCTCCCCTCTTCCCAGTCATCCCTCAGCTTCTCCCCACCACTCCAAACCCTCCCATCTATTTCTCAGAGAGGCCAAAGACTCTCAGGATGAGTCAATGCAGCTTGGCATATCCGGCTGAGGTAAGACCAAACACCTTTCCCCAGTATCAAGGTTGAGCAAGGTGTTTCTCTGTAGGAAATGGGCTACAAGAATCCAGTTTATGCACCAGAAATAAATTCTGGTTCCACTACCAGAAGCCTGAAGGGACTATCTAAAAATGAGGTAACAAATGCCAACGTCTTTAATAAGCTACATTGTCAAATAAAATCACAAAGGATCAAATAAAAAAATCTAATTTTCACTCCTATGTTATTGGAAATTAGTTAAAAGCCAGCAAAACTGACAGTTAAAAACAAAATGCAAAGAATTTTTGATTTTAAAAGAGAATTTTCTGGCGAATAAGGTGATGCTAAAATGTATGATTTCTTTGGTTAAGGGGTGGTAGTGAAGAATCTTTGGTGTGAACTCAAGATGGGGCTGAAGAGATGAATCAGTGATTACGTGTACATTTGCTCTTCTTCCAGAGGACTTGAGTTCAGCTCCTAGAACCACACGGAGAAGCAATGGTCTATAATTCCATTCTAGGGGATCCAATGCCCTCTTCTGGCTTCTGTTGGCACTGCACACATGAGGTATACAGACATGCAGGGAAAACACCCATACACATAAAAATAAATTAATTAAAAAAGAAAAACTCAGGCATTGTTCACAAGCAGTCTAAGAATGAGTTCATGCAGTTTGGGTGTATTTAGTTTCCAGATCGGGTGAATTTATAAGCATAGAATGGAAGTTTGATTAGAATAATACTTTTATTCTATATGTATCTTATCTCCACCGAACTGAAGCTTCAGAGTAGTGTTCTGGACACACACACTGTGTGCACACAGAGCTCAATACCATGTTCAAAGTCTGGTCCAGATATTATGTGAATGTGTATATGTATAAAGCATAAGCATTCACATAACTATAAGCCAGAAGCAGACCCTCACCAAACACAAGCCTGCTGGGACCTTGATCATGAGCTTTTCATCCCCTAGAACTGTGAGAAATTTCCGTTGTTTATAAAATATCCACTTTGTGGTGTTTTAATATAACAGCCTAAAGGAGTAAAGCTCAGCTTCTGTCACAGAACAGGAATCCTTCTCCCATGTTTGATTTCCACAACCACTGTAGATGTGCTTCCTTACATGAACGACTATCATCTTCCTCCACAAGACATGACAAATGGAAAACTCTGTACTGGACTCCACGGCATGAGTTTTATACACATTTAATTCTTAAGAAAACAAACGCTACAGAGCATATTAGCATCCGTTTTCTATGATATTAATAATTAGCATTTCCTTGCTTTATGCCATGTATTTCATGAGTTTAATTAAACCTTGCTTTCCAGGTGTATACAGATTTATCAGGGAAGGAGAATTAGATAACTTTTCTACACTTATAGCTCTTTTGACCTCCTCTCCTTCAGTAACATGTGGATCATCGCTCTTTTGGGAACAAGGTTTTAGAAGAGGTTGCTTTGCCTTCATTATAACTGGTAACTGAGAGGCTGTTGAGTGCTGCTTCGTACTCCACAGCCGTCACAAATAGTCTCATTTTATATTTCCTCCTGAGTTCGCATCGTGTAAAGGGAAACGACCCCCCTCTACTGCGCTGTTACTTATTCTTCATATGTTTCTCATTGCCTATGTTCTCTAAGCCAGCAGTTCTCAGCCTGTGGGTGTCAATTCCTTTGCGGGTCAAGTGACCCTTTCACAAGGGCCACATATCAGATATCAACTTGCCTGCCAGATATTTACATTATGATTCATAATGCTAACGTTATTACTATTATGAGGTAGCAGCAAAAATAATTTTATGGTTGGGGGTCCCTACAGCACGAGGAGCTGTATTCAAGGGTCGCAGCATCAGGAAAGTTAAGGACCACTGCTCTAAGCACCCACCTGCAATCCCATCCTTATTTGGCCACACCGTTTACCTCTCTATCCTTCCTTTACTTCTAATTTGAGAAGAACATGATCAACCACGTGACAAGTGAAATGCATGATAAATAAACTAAATACCAATTGTATTAAATATTCTTCAAAGGGAGTACTTCTAATTTAAATTCTTTCTGCCAAGACAAAGCTGTATTGTCTCAACTCTCTTAGGAATTACTGATCCATTTAACAAATAAATATTGAGTGAACAAAGAAGGATAAGAATTCAAATCTGAAGATATGAGCAGGCAAAGTAATATGTTTCAATATGGCAACAGTTAAAATAGAATTAACTCAAACCCTTCGGGAAAACTGTATAGTCGCGTTACTGAAAAAACGGAACCCCCTGATTCTGCCTTAAATCTCGACTTGATCTTAAGCCTTGGATCCTTTTAACCAAGTTATTGAATCTGTTTGTCTCATAGATTCTTAATCTACCAAACAGGAATATATTAAGATTCTTTATCTTATAATTTGCTTAAAGTATTTAAACTATATATGTACTTTAAATTGTCTGGATTACAGAAAACTCACATTAAATATTCGTTATTGTTGAGAGCTGAGAAACTGTGTGATTACCACTATCAAGGTTTATAAAAAAATATTTTTTGCATTTTAAACAATGAGTACACCATGGAGTCAAAGTACACTGTACAGAGAAGATGGGAAAGCAGCTTCACAGCAGATTCTAACTTGGGGTAGGGAAGCTTAATCAGCAGAAGATACTTGAGAATTTAGAAACATTTCAAAATAACAACAAATTAAGGTTTCCACTTTTCCAATGTTGCCTAACTGCCCCCCCTTCTCTCTGTGTGTATGCATGTTCTCATTTGTGCACATCAGTATATAATCATGTGAAGGCCAGAGGTTCACTGGGCATCTCCCACTATCCCTCTCCACTTCATTATTATTATTTAGTTTATTACTTCGTGCTACAGACGCTCCTGTTGAACAAGACACTCACTGATGAGACTCCACTAGCTGGCTTGTACAAGCCAAAAGATCGTCTTGAACACATACGGATGCATAACTGCCATCTCTTAGCTTTACCTTCCCTACATTTGAACAATTCTTCTTAAACTTTTAATACAGAAAGGTGTGGCTGATAGTGCCCTCCAGTGGGGGCTTCATCTATATCTACCATCTTTGATGTTCACCTTGTTACAATGGATGATACCTTACTATTCCTTCTATTAGGTGATGGGGTCTCTCTTTCTTCTGCTGTGAAACTTAGTCCTTAGCTCTTACTTCAACCATAAGTGTGAAAGAGAAGTAACCTCTAAAGATACATCCTAAAGATGCCTGCACTCCACTCCACAGTCCTGTAGCACTTGCTCTTGGGAACCATCTACCAAATTGTAAGGAGGTACAAATTAACTCGTGCAAAAAGACCTTAACGGGAGACTACATATTAGTGTTTAGCCAGCTAGTTAGCTGATCTTCTGGCCAATAATGAGCAGCAGTTTCTAAAACTTGAGCTGCTATAACAAAATACCTTCAACTGAATATTTTATATGCAAGAGAAATTCATTTCTTAAGGTTATGAAATCTAAGACTGAGATATTGGATGGTTCAGTATCAGGTGAGGATCTATCCCTCGTGTTCAGTGTCTTCTACTTCCATCCTCATATGGTGTTTAGTGTTGGCTATCTCCTTGGAGTCACTTTTACAACTCACTAATGTCAACCATGGCAGCTAATCCTCCTCAAATCCCCATCCCCTAACACTATCACTATGGAAACAGCATAAGAATTATGTGGAGATGGAACACACTTAAATCATAGAAATGAACTCCCAGAGTGAAAACACCTCCAGATGATTACAGGAGCCACCTGACATGTCACTGCTAGGTGCCCAACCTTCCTATCTGAGGTCCCAGATATTTTGGACCAGATTATCAAATACCTCTGCTTTGAACCCTTTTTCTGATTCCCAATCCATAAATTTTAAGAAGAAAACCACTAAGCTTTGAAACAGTTTGCCACTCAGAAATAGCAGCTAGGGTAGGCACTGCTTCTTCACTGTCTATCAAAACAGAAACCCATTGCATGTCACCATCTGTGGTCACCTTCTCCATTCTAAGGGGCTGCCCTACCCAAAGGCCCTGGAGAATCCAATGGAGGCAGGCATCACACAGTAATAGGAGGCGTATCCAGGTGACAGAGACAGGGAAGCGAGCCTGAGGGGAAGGTAGGGAAAGAAAGGGATGAGCTCCCAGTTAACTGTTGCTGTCACTTGCCGCCTCGTTCCCTCTGTGTCTTGTTCTACAGTGATGCCGCTTTAGCATCCAGTTGTCAAGTTTCCATAATCATTTTTTTCCACAGCATTCCTTGGCACAAGCAAGGGTTTATTTTAAGATATATTTTGTTATTTCTTTATGTGTATGTACTTATGCATGCATCCAGGTACATGCTTACGGGTACCTGCAGAGGCCAGAAGAGGGCATGAGATGACCTAGAACTGGAGTGAAAGGCAGTTGTGAGCCACTTGATATGGATGCTGAGAACTGAACTTCAGTTCTCTGAAGGAGGATCAAGTGATTTCTCTTAATGGCTAACCCATCTCTCTAGCACCCCCCCCAACAAGTTATCAAAATGAATCTTTTGTGCAGTGTGCTTCTACTTAGAAACATAGGCTTAGTGTTCTGCCCAAAGATACCTCACAAGCCTCACCAGAACATAAAGGTGAGAGATGTCACAGACACACTCTCCCCAAAAACCACAACACAGAGTATTTTCTGATTCAGTAGTCAATACAGTGTTAATTTAAATTATTGTTCTCTTTCTGCCCCTACTCATCTGGGCCTCTAAGGGCCAGAGTATAAGGTCCAGAGGAAGGAATAGAAAGGAGAGTTCTCTGAAGAGTTTTTACCAAACTGTAGTTTAGAGAATGACTCTCTTTTGTAAAAGCTAATGCTTCCAGAAAAGCCTTGGTGTTAGAGGTTGAGCATTGGCACTAGGATCTGATTGGGCCTCAGATATTTTTTGGAAATTTCATAATGAATCACAGCTACTCCCAAGAGAGATAATTTCCTGACAAATACGGCTATATTTTGCAGTCCGCCCACCCAATGGCCTCAACTGGCCCCTCCCTTTCTATGGGAAAGCAGTCTGACTTGAGTGGAAGCATGCAGACTTAACAAAGACTAGAACTTGTCCATCTGGCACTAGGACCCCTGGGGAAATGCTGAGGACTATTTTACAGAAGTCAGCCTTTAGCCAGAATGAATAACTTGTGGTAACTCATAGTATATCTAACAACCTTGAGTGTCGTCCTTCTCCCATATGCACTTTTAGCATGCAAAAGCATAATAAGAAAGGCTCATTTGTTCAGGACTAGTCTCATCTCCATGAAAATAACTTATTCCATTATCTCATGGTGGAGAGCATGGCAGTATGTAGCCAGGGATGGAGCTGAAAAATTATTTGAGCACTCCATTCCAATCTGCAGTCAGGGAAGAAAGAAAGAGACTGACCTTGGCTTCAAAAGGTTTCAAAAGCCCACCCCAAGTGACACACTTCGTCCAATAAGGCCGCAGCCACAATAAGATCCCACTTCCTAATCCTTCTCAAATAATACCAATCCCTGCATTCAAATATATGAGCCTATGGGGGGGGGATCTTTCTTAATTAAACCACCACAATCATGCTGATTGACAGCTTTCAACACCCACAGTGTAAAAAGATAAAAGAATTTAATCAATGACTTGTAGTTTTGCATTGGAAAACCAAACCACATGTGTTATAAATGGAGTTGTGATGGTTCTCCGGTAAGTGAGAGAGATGGGAATGTTAGAAATAACATTGTCCTTTTAATGTTCTGATATGATTTAAGTGTGAAATGTTCCTCATAGGATAAGATGTCTGAACACTTTTGGTCACCAGCTAGTAGTGCTATTTGGGAAGGTTCTAGAACATTTGGAGTGGAGCCTTGATGGAGGAAGTACATCAGTGGGAATGGACCTTGAAGTTGAACAGTCTGGTTCACTTTTTGTTCACTGTCTCTGCTTCCTGACTTGAGATGCAATGTGGCCAGTTGCCTCCTCTTGTGCTGTAAAAACTTTTCTGCCATGATGGATTGTAGTATCATCCCCAACAATACGTAAAACTAATTCCTCTTTTTTTTTTTTTTTTTCAGTTGCTTCTTGGAAGCATTTGGTCACAGCAACAAGAAAAACAATTAATATGAAAAATCAGTACCAAGAAATGGGTTTGTTGCTACACTCAACCTGATCATGTGGTTTGTAAACATTTGAAGCTAGGTTGTAAGACTAATGACAAAGTTTGGAACTTTAAACTAGAAAAGCGCTAAGATGCCATAGACAGAATATTATAGCTATCTATCTAATGGGAGTTTGGTGGACAGGGAGAATGAGAGCAATGCCACTGGTGAAAGCCCAGCTTCTGGAGTCTCAGAGAGGAACATGCTTCTATTGGGACCCGGGCTAGAGGCCATTCAGTGATATTCTGACAATCTGATGTCATTCTGCCTCTATTCTGAGACCTTGAATACAGCTGAATTCGAAAGAAAGTGGTCAATGTGTTTTGTACAGAAAATTTCAAGGCAGATAGCATTCAGCTACAAGTTGGATAGAAAGACATTTAAAAAGTGCAGTTTTGAGGAATACAGCATAAGTTTCAAGTTGGGCAAGAGGTTGTAATTGTTGAAGAGATTAAGAGATTATCCCTATGAAAGAGAAAGCCTCTGATATGTGCTAGGATGTCAAGACCTTACCAAACAAAAACTCCAACCTATTAAAATGCAAACTTATTTGAAAGGAGAGAATCTAAATTGTGAATGTCATAAAAAGGAGTTCCATGTTGTAAACAACTGCCTGGGAAAGTAATTTTGCAGAATCAGCCACCACAATACAAGCAGACATCTATAGTCTTGTTCCAAGGAAGGGTGACTCCACCCAAATCTGGCAAGAGAAATCAGCAGCATTGTTCATATAATACTGGTTTTGAAGCATAAAAGATGCAAGATTGAGGGGTTATGATGTACTGCTGTACAATTACAGGCAGCCATTGAGGCCATGAAATGGGTAGGCAGTGTTTAAGGCCCCAAAAGAGGTCCTGAAAGTTTGTTTTACCCAAACCTGTGAACTTTCAGCATAGGTTGCAAAACATATCCAGGATATCAGAGATGCCAGGACTATGGGATCTCTACTGAAGAAAGGTATATACACAGAAACCAACTAGCCAAAATGGGAGAGTGTGTGTGCTACAGGCACTGGAATGGAGGACCAGGGCTGGAGGAGCATTGTTACAAAAGTATACAAGAAGATTCCAACATGAGCCCTGGATTCCAGAGAGATGAAGGATTTTGTGTTTGTCCTTCTGGGTCTCAATCTTGTTTTGGTGCAATCTGATTTTGCTGTGCCCCAATTCTGCCTTTGGGAGTGAGAATGTTTACTTTGTGTCATTGAATATCGGAACTATACAATTTATTTTTATTTTAAGGGACTAAGAATAAAGAGACTGTTTTGAGTCTCAGAAGACTTTGTACTTTCAGCTGTGTTGTTATAATGGAGAGTTTTAAAGTTGAAATGAATGAATTTTGCTTCATTGCTTCATGGATGCCAGGAACAGAATGTTGTATTTTCAACGTAAAGTGTCCATCATGGGCCATGCCTTTGAACAATTAGGTCTGAGTTGGTAGAGCTATTTGGGGCGGTCGTTAAATCCTTATAAGGTAGAGGCTCAGAGGAGGAAGTGTGTTGCAATGAGGTTTCTTGGACCTGGGTGGCCAGAGGTCCAGACCCACAGACCTGCTGCTTCAGACCCCTTAGCCGCCTGTCACTGCTCAGGCCCCCAGAAATTACTCAGACACTTACATTAAGTTCCTGCTGTTTGGTCTAAGGCTTAGGCACATTACTAGCTAGCTCTTACATCTTAACTCAACTCATTCTCATTAATCTGTCTGCCACGTGGCCCGTGGCTCACCTGCATTCCTTACATGTTGCTCCTTTGGGCTTCTGGCTTGAACTGTCTGACTCTGCCCTGCTCCTCCTACCTAGGCTCTGATTTCTCCTCCTACTTTTTCTATGCTGCCTGTCATGGGCCAAAACAGCTCCTTTATTTATTTAAAGATTGATATTCACAGTATACAGAAAGACATTCCCACATCAGAAGTGGGTCAATGGTTTTGTAGCCTAGTTCCACTGCTTGTTCAATCTGGTTTTTGTTTGTTTGCTTTTATTTATTTGTTTTTACTGTACAAATATCTTCATATACACTGTAATCAAATGTCTTCCACTCCTGCAAACATGTTTTCCCTACTGTGATTGGCTGTATCCTTGGACTTGTAAATCAAAATAAGCCTTTACTTCTTCAAGTTGTTTCCTATCGGGTATTTGGTAATAACCACAAAGCAAGTAACTAATACACATTCTTCTGAATTTTGGGGGGAGGAAAATGGTACCAGTTATATTCATCTGTGTACAAACAGAACATCATGTTCTGGTGTGGTTCATCTAAAACTAGAATGATTAACCATTTCATTTTATCCACATCTCAGGAAACCCCTGAGACCCAGACAAGACACTTGATAGCCTGTAAGTCAAACAAATAAGTAAGTAAAATAGGGTCTCCACTAGCTCATCAATAGTAAATATATAAAATTTCCTGCCCTTTTCTAATAAAAGACAAATTTCTCTGAAGAGAAAACATTAACATTTGAGTAGAGATTACTTATTAAATAATCCCAATTTATTCATTAATTCAACAATATTTATTAATAGTGTATAACATGGGGTAAGGTTCTGGGGACATAATGATAAATAAGCTAGACATTTAAAAAGCCCACAGTCTGTGTGGGGAAGGAACCAAAAAACAAATAAGCAAGCAGTAATATCAAAGCAAGAAATTTCCACATTTTTTGGAAACACAGTAGTAGTATAGCACCCCAGAAGGGTAAATCCTGGCCTTGGGAGGACAAGGCAGGTGTCTCTGTGGGGTGAGGGTATTTGAGACCAAAGACAACAAGGAATTCGTGAAGTAAAAAGTAGATGTAAAGAAAAGACAAGCCATGAGGGAGAAATACCAAGGACAACAGTAGTCTGTAGGTGTCTATAAAAAGGCCACTGGAGTGGAGGCTCTAAGGGACAGATGACAGTAAAATCAGGTTAAATAAAAGCATAATGTGAGGCCCCTGTGAGGGGAAAAGCTCAAGCATAGAGGTGAGATGTCCAGAAACAAAAGAGTGGGCAGAAGGATTAACCAAATGAAAGGTGCCTTTAAGAAGTTATAAAAGAACATGTGATTTTCTAACTTGAAGGAAAAACTCCTTTAGAGATGAGAGAAGAACACAGGTGACGTGAAAATGGAGAGGCAACATATTCAGGATTTAAGTGGAGGTAGGGGCTGTGGAGAGAAGTGAAAGGTGGGATAACTTTTAAGGGGGGTTTGAAAAGAAATACCCTGCATGGGTAGACACTTCTTCCCCCAGAAGACATGGGTTATTAAATGAAAATTTTATGAACACCTTTTTATGGATTACTGTCATGAAGGCCACAGACACCAAAAGCAATACAGGCTATTATTATTACTCTTGGTTGGCCATCACAACTAGATTGCCAGAGCCTGGTGCTGAGGATACCCTATATTTTAGATGCAACTGAGAAAGTAACTTTAAATTGACCTGAAAATTCTCTCCCTGCTGGATAGATTATATAGTGCCACAAGGTATTGTGCAAGCTTCTGGGGGAAGAAAAGACATCAATGTTCTCATCCAGCATTGAACCCTGCATACTATTATACTGTCCTGCTAGCAAAACGTGTCCACTGAAGATTATGGTCAAAACCAACTTTTTCCGAGTTGATTTAAGACCTTCTCCACAAAAGGGAGTTTATGCTTTGGAGCATGTAACCCTGCTCCAAAACATAACTAGGAGATCAGAGGTTCTCTTAAAAAACATACTATTGTTGCTTTGCCAAATGGTCATGTTGCCAAACTGCATTATAAATGCCTGTCTTTATAGCCACAGATTTGTGCTACCCTCAACTTTGAACAAAGAAGGTTCTCTTTTCAATAATAGTAGTTAGTGCAAAGACCATCATTGGCCAAATAGTTTGAGTCTTCAACTGTGATATGTCATCTTTATCAACTAGAGAAAGATAAAAGGGTGAGGGGAGAGTTAACCATGGCAATGGTTTTTATAAAATCTTTAATGGAAACCTACTACTTTGTAATCTAATTAAGAGATATAAATTAAAGAAAAATAAATTAAAAATAAATGACGGATATCCTGCATGGTTGGCAAAGGTTAGTCCTAAAACACAAGTATTATAAAATAAAATATTCAAGTGCCAGATATGGGAAACTTCTTTATGAGTTGTTGGTCAGGGATGCTTCAGAAGCTCCAAAACAAGTACAGACTCTCATCACTTCTCTTGGTTGTTCTCCATAAGAAAGTGATAAGACCCTATTGCTGGAGACACCACATATTTTTTTTTTTTTGTAAGACTAAGAGAAATAGAGCTGGAACTTGACTGGAAGTTTCTTCCCTGATGACTAGCTGTCATAGCCTTAGAAGAAGCTACAGAGTGTGATGGGAAAGGCATTGATAGTGTTAAATGGCTGCGAAGTCTACAAATTATAATTTCCTTCCAGGAATGTTGCACCCCACTGATGCAATAGTGGCACAACTGTTATAAAGATACCCAACTAGTCTCTGATTGAATTTGAGGCCCATTCCACAGGATATAATCAGTGTCTGGTACTGTAAAGTCAATGAAACTCCCATGGCTAAGGAGGTCATAGGGGATCTTGTTGTGTAATTAAGTTGACATGCTAGCTTTTCTTATAAGCAAATTCTATTTTCAGCCTTAACGTATCTTCCCTTTGCAATGAACGATAATGAAAAAAGAGACTAATAAGTGCTGTTGGCAGTCAAAACATGTGTCAATTCAGTGATTAGCCCTAAACAGGACACATATACTAGGACCTCTAATGCTTAGAGAAAATCAAAGGAGGGGGCAGAAAGAACATAAGAACATAAAGCGAGAAAGATGCTGGAAATATCTTCTATGCCTGGCACAGCCATTGTGTTATGATTCCATAGTAACTGAAATTTCTTGCTCTGAGCCTGCATAAGACAGAGCCTTTCCAACCTACAGAATGGGAAAAGATCTTCATCAACCCTACATCTGACAAAGGACTGATCTCTAAATATGTGAAGAACTCAAGAAATTAGACATCAAGATTCCAAATAATCCAATTTAAAAATGGACTACAGAATTCTCAACAGAAGAATCTCAAATGGCCAAAAGACACTTAAGAAATTGTTCAACAGCCTTAGCCATCAGGGAAATGTACATCAAAATTACTCCAAGATAACATCTTACACTTGTTAGAATGGTTAACATAAAAAACACTGATGACAGCCTATGCTGGAAGTGATGTGGAATAAGGGAAACACTCCTTCATTGTTAGTGGGAATGTAAACATGTACAACCACTTTGGAAATTAGTATGGTGGTTACTCAGAAAACTGGGAATAAATCTACCAGCAATACCACTCTTGGGCATATACCTAAAGAATGCACATTTATACCACAAGGATATTTGCTCAGCTATGTTTATAGCAACATTACGCATAATAGCCAGAACCTGGAAACAACCTAGATATCCCTCAACTAAAGAATAGCTAAAGAAAATGTGGTACATTTACACAATGGAGCATTAATCAGCAGGAAAAAAAAGACATCTTTAAACTTACAGGCAAATGATGGTAACCTCACTATAGTATGTCAGGTAACCCAAACCTGAAAAGATAAACACAGTATGTACTCACCCATAAGGAGATCTTAGACAGAAAACAAATGATAACTAGGCTACAATCCACAACTCCAGAGAAGCTAGGTAACAAAGAGGATCCTAAGAGAGATATCTATGGAAACTTCTAGGAAGGGGAAGTAGATAAGATCTCCTGGGTAATGTTTGATTGAGTTGGAAATGGACACAGAGGGAGAGCAAAGAAACAAATATCTTGATAAAGGGGGCTATTTTGTGGTTAGGGAGAAACTTTGTGCTAGAGAAATTCCCAGGAATCCACAATCATGACCCTAACTAAAATGTCAAGCAATAATAAAGATAGTACCAGAACTGGCTTTCCCTTGTAATCAAATTGAGGAACACTCTAATTGTTATCATAACTTTCATCCAGCAACTAATGGAAGCAGATGCGAGATCCATAGCTAAGCACTGGACCAAACTCACAGCCCAGTTGAGGAGAGGGATTATATGAGCAAAAGGGTCAAGGCCATGATAGAGAAACACACAAAGACAGCTGGCCTGAGCTACTGGAAGCTCACTGATTCTGGAGTCACAGCTGGGAAACCTGCATGGGTTTGAACTAGGCCCTGTGAATATGGATGAGAGTTGTGTGGCTTGGGCAGCTTATAGGGCCTCTGTCAGCGGAACCAGGATCTATCCCTAGTGCATGAACTGACTTTTTGGAGCCTATTCCCTATAGAGAGATACCTTGTTCAGCCTTGATGGAGAGGTGGATGCTAATTCCTGCCTCAACTTGATATGCCGGACTTTGTTGACTCTTCATGGGAGGCTTTACTCTCTCTAAGAAGGAGATTGGTAGGGTGTGGTGGGGAAAAGCTGTCACTGGGCATTAGTCAAAAATTTAGGGGAGGGGCTCATGGAACCCTACCCCTTTTTGCTGAACCATTGGCTACTGGCGAAGGGACATTCATTGTCTTTAGCTGAAAACCCAGGTGAGCCCACCAAGTTTCGATGAATAGTTCCAAATCAAGGTGACACGTACTCGCCATCCTAGTTACACTCACTGACTCACAAAACATAAGAAAAAGACATAGATGTGAAAGGGGACGTGGATGAGACAGCGTTGACAGGGAGTGGAAGAATAGTAGGAGAGAGAAGGAGTGAAAATAGCATTAAGAAACTTTAGACACCGTTTTAACCTTATAAAAGTATATTTGTAGAATAACTAGTGTTAATCTTAAATTCTTATCCAAAAGTTGGTTAACAATTTCTACTAGCCCAATGTATATGAATATGCTTTCACAGCTCTTCCCCAAACTTTGCATTATCAATTTTTTAACTAAAAATTTTTAACTGATGTTTCAAATTGCATAGAATTTTCTAACCTCTGTAGTATGTTCAAGTGTCCAGAACTTAGAGACAGGTCTATTAAAGGCCTGAAACTGAAATTATCCCACATTGGGTGGAAAATAACTGAATTACAGGGATGCTATTGGGACTCAAACACATGCCTTTTTGAAGTTTGAGGATAGCAGAACAATGGGGCTTGTTGTGAGACAACATTGGTAAAAGTTTCTAAGGGTGCAGCAAATCCTATAATAGGCTTGTGGCTATTTTGGGTAATGTGAGAAAGACTGTAAGATTAAGAACAGGCACAGCGATGAAAAATGATGCGATCCATTAGTAATGTCTGCCATGAAGTTAGTGACAGCAGATGATAACATGTGGAGTGTTGATTCCCTCTGTCTACCATTTAATCTGTAGAGCTGTGCCAGCACTTTAATCTTTGATGGCCCCATTTAGTTCATCACAATTCACAGAAGGAAGTTAGTTCTTAAGCAAATACCCAGTGAAATGGTGACATGGGTTAATTCTATGCCTTTCCTATCTGAATATAAAGCATGAAGCTTCAAAAAGTTCACAGTGAGTCATTTTTGAAAGGATACCCAGTAAATATTTTGATATAGCCTCTATTCTGCCTTTTTTATCTCTAGTAAGTGGCTTAGGCTCTTAGAAATACTTTTACCTTACCATCAGACTATTATTTCAATAAGTCATTTCCTGGTGATGTTTGAAAGATGGTTAATTATTGTGGGAATTTAAATACAGTGTCAAAGTAAATGATAACAGGATTCTCTGGTTAGGCTCAAGGTTAAAGCCAACCACATTACCCAACTACAGAGAAACATAATCATTCCTCTTCCCACAGATAACGAAGGTCTTCCTGTCAGCCTACAGGAATCCCATTCCTTTGTCCTCCAGTGTAACCAGACACTTGCCACAGAGAAATAACACTCTTCTCCTTAGCTTGGCCTCAGGGTAATCAGTCAAGGCTAGAAAGGCCAACCTCCAATGCTTCACTTACTGCAGAAACCACACAGAGCTTAGGTGGAACATGTGGTCTGAATAGTCATCATTTTCAACACAGGGGAGGTGAGGTCACACAGCCTCTGCTTTGAGGAAAATAAAATGTGGAAATACAACACTGGAAACAAATGTTCTCCCAAAGGAGAAATATTACATTAAAAAGACAAGACTCCATCCTAGATCTGTGAGCAAGGAAAAGCAAGCCCAATGGGACAGATTGCTGAGACCCATTACAAGCAACACTGTTACAGTCACACAGAAGGTAAAAGCAATGTGACACTATAGAGGAAAGATGTTGTCATCTGAAGAAAAAAAAAATTCCCAAAAGAAATATTGGATCACTTCAGTCCTTAAAGAGTGATAACCCCCAGGAGGAAGAAAAATAACAAACTCAAAAGCATTGAAAAATAACTCAGCAAAGAAAATTTTGGCTTTAAAGTGGCAATTTTTTTCTGGCGACTGAACAGTAATCTTCTAAAGAGAGTAGCAAGAGTCTCTCCCTTAAAGACTTTCAAGCTTCAGCTGTGGAAAGGCTATTCATGGCTCACCAGCTCTACTGACTTATTCTCACCTTGGGGGCAACTCTGTAACCTTACTCACTACCTCAGCCTCCCAGTCAGCCAAGTGGGACATCCGACTTGCAGTCTGCTTCATTTGCTAGGATGTCACAGAGATTAATTAACAACATTAATACGCTAAATGTTCTTCAGGATGGTCACGGAAAATGTGTGATTATGATCACCATTTCTATGGATTACTAAGTAGAATATTTCCAGAATTCTTCCAAATGTAATGGCAGCAGGGGACTATACCTGAAAATAGGGAAAGTGGCCAATGGTTGGTTTTTGCATGATTTTCCATGGTTCCAGCTCAAGAATACATCTTCAGTATTCTTTCCGCAGGTACACTGTGGCATGTGCCTGCATGCATACATGTACACACATCATACACAGACAACAAATAAACAAACAAACAAAAACACAAATAAATAAAAATACAACTTTTTAAAGAGAAAATACGCTGTCAGACTATGCTCTTGTATGTATTGTAAATATTTGTCTCTCCTATTGGTTTAATAAAATACTGATTAGCCAGAGGCAGACAGGAAGTAAGGTCGGGCTAACACATTAAGAAAACTCTAGGAAGAAGAAGAAGAGACAAAGATGCCAAGAGACTCAGAGGAAAGACAACTTGAATGCCGATCTGAGAAAAGGTACCAAGCCACATGGCTAAACAAGGTAAGAATTATGGGTTAGTTTAAGAGTAAGACTTAGCAAGTAATATGCCTGAGCCATAGGCCAAACAGCTAATGATTAATATAAGCTTCTCTGTGATTCTTTGGGACTAAGAGACTGTAGGTCTGAACCATGGGTCTAGGCTAGGCCAAAAACTTCTTGCTATAAAAAATATGCATTAGAATAATCTATATTACATTAGACAATCTGCCATCTAAGACAGATGTCTTTGACTCTGAACAGTAATCAGAAAAAGATGATGTGGCTATAAAACAGAGTCTTGGTACCCAAGGATCTTTCTGGAGTGCTTAGGAATCTGTGAAAAGTTGGGAAGATAATGAATAAAACTGTCACTCCTAGCTGACATGAAGCTTCTCTACCAAGAATGAAGCAAAATTTTGTTATACTTTTTAAGTCGTTATATCTTACCTTGATGGGCATTTAAAAGAAGTAGAAATTATTCTGGTTCAATTTCTCATTTTATAAAATAAAAAACTGAGGCTCACTGTGACCTTGGAGCCCCTTCCTTCCTGATGACTAGATTCCACTTATTTTCACAGTACTCCATCACCAACATGCAGAATTGGTTGCTAAGTGCTCTGTGTATCAGTCTCCTGAGTTGTTGCTCATACCCACATTTATTCCATACTTTGACTGACGTGGATCCAAACTCTACCACTGTTGGACTAGCATGCTAATCCCATAATCTACCTTCCTTGAAACTTTTTTTTTGACCCCTAATCTCTAAATACTGCTCTCAGAATAACCTTCTACAAACATCCACCGACTAATGCCTCCTTTGTTCAAATGTCCACTGATGGCCATTTTGTACAGAAGAGCAACAGTAGTACCTGCTTATTCTAGGTTAACTTAAAAACACTCTTACCCAAGGGGGTGACACTGTGTGTCTTCCTCCCTCGTGTTCAAGTTCTTGAAAAGGATTGACAAAAATGATAAATGCACAACTTCCCTGGGTTTGCTGTTCATCTTAAAAAGAAATCCAATTACAGTTTGCAATTGCATTTTGGTGAAACATAATGAGCTCTCTTTGGAGTTGCCTTATTCAGATCAAATTACTTCTTGGTAATTTAAAGTACATTACATTTCCCAGATACCTCTCAAGGCACCCACAGTGTTTCAGACCCTGAGTTAAGTATTGCACAAACTTTAGGCTGCCAAGTTTACAAGAGTTCACAACCAAAAAACCATTCCATGGTTATCCACAGACAAGCCACTCTTCATTTCTCATGCCAAGATGTCAAAGGTCATGTAAATTCTTGGAAGCAAGTCATTTCTCAGGAAAATAATAGTGAATGAAATTTTCCTTTTGAGGATAGCACTACAGAGATGTCTGCGCAATTCTGTATGAATGGTCAATAATATCAGTCAATAAAATTTCCCAATCAATCACTCTTATATATTGACATAAATGACACAAGGCCATATGTGACTGGCAAATTGATAAAGTCTGAAACATCGACCAAAATTCTCAAGGATGACATTTTCATTTTAAAAAATGGCAGAGAAGGAATAAAATGCTCTCAGAAGCTGTGACAGTTTAAAAAGAATAGAATTAAGGTTTGGGGGTATCATTTCGAAGAAAGTTCACTACGAAACATCAATAGGTCAGAAAATCTTTAAAATTTTCTTAACTAATGTCAACAAGCTAGAAAGGTCATCTAGGACTTTTTAAAGTGCAGAATGACCTGATCTTTCTGTTTTATTGAGCCAGGAATATTATAAAGGTGGGCTTTTCCTCTTCCATCAATGAAATCAATGGCCTTCAAGATCCGTGTTCTTGACATTTTAACTTCATAGATGGCAATATGTGTCACTGGACTTTGTCAACACTTGTGTTTATGTTTGATGATTCATCTGCCTTTTGCAAGCAATAGTCAAGATTTGAAAGTGTTTTGGACAATAACATTAACTTCTGCTTAGCTGCTTGAATCACACACATATCATGCCTGATTACAAAGCAATGTTTTAACATTTTCAGCTACATGGAGAATCAATGTTGGATGGTGAGTGACCTTTCAGGTAGAAGGTCCATTTGATTCCATACTGAATCTGTGATGCCTTCTGTCTGTGATAAAGAAAGCAAACAAGAAGTTAACAATACAAAACTTAGGCAGCTACAATTAGTTTGTTCCTAGAAACAAAGAAATAAATTGTCTTTGAGAGTCAAAATAAGAACTGTAGGTCAGAACACATATACATAAAAAAGCCTTTGGAAATAGGATGCTTTCCAAGACAACAACAGAACTCTGAAGGAACTATTTTACTGTAATCATAGTTTAACATTCTATCAAACTTAGAATTGGGAGGAAGAAACGGGAAAAGTTGGTGAATTACAAAACCAAACAAATATGGAAGTCATGAAGACCAGCATTAGCAATGACACACAGCAACTGCAAAGCTGTTGGACTTAATGTGCTTCTAAATACAATTGTAATATGATGTCAACATAGTATAATATAGCTGCAATGTAGTTATAAGTAAAAATAAATTTTTATGTTGATTTATGTTTTTGTTTATGGTAACAGAGGTACATATCATGGGTTGAATATAAAGTGTCCTTCACAAATTTGTATATGTGGTATTGCTATTTTGAGAGGTTATAGATAGAGACTTTGGGAGATGAGGCATAGCTGGTAGGTGGAGATCACTGGGAAATGGCCCTGAAGATTCTAGCTTGGTTCTGTTTCCTCCCCACCCTTTGCTTCTTGATCCTCTTATATCTGAACAAGTCATTCCACAAGTTACTGTCTCCACTGGCCAGGCAGCTCTGGCTGCTGTTTCTTCTTTCCCCTTGGGACCCTTTGAAACTGAGCCCAAACAAAACTTTCCTCCCTTGGGATGCTTCTGGTGGTCATCTTATCAGAGGAATGAAGAGAGTAACTAATAAAGTATGTAATATCCATGTTCCTTTGTACCTGCAGTCAAGATTATCTCCACCTCACTATTGAAAAGCTAAGGCTTTGCTATTCGCACTGTCAGTTTCCCAGACAGAATTTGGGGGACTTATTTAACACATCTAATCCACATTTCATATCCCTCCTATTCACTTGTAAAGCATCATGGACTTAGTTTCACTGAAACATTGCTTATCTGTATTTTTCACTATATCTCAAGTCTCCTAAAGATTCCAAGTGCCAAGAGTTGGACCTTTCTATCGTCTCTTGTAGCCTCACAAAACATCATGGTGCCCAGGAACCCATGGATATTCAGTTATTCAAAAAAAAAAAAACAAAACAAAACATTGTTTTGATTGATATATATTGACTCAGAAAGAAGATGTTCTGGTTGGGCCAATGTTATTTTTTAATAGAATTTCTTTATTGATTCTTTGGGAATTTCGCATCGTGTAACCTAATTCTACTCATCTCTCGGTTCCCCCATGCTCTCCCTTTATTCTTCAGCACCCCCCAAAGAAAATTATAAAACAAAATAAAACAAAGCAAGCAAGCTAACAAACAAACCAAAACAAGAACCAAATTAAACAAAAAGAAACAAATGACGAAAACCTCTCCTCTTCTCCATCTTTTCCCCTTCTCCAAAACCGCTTTATTTGTCCTGGAGGCATTGGAGCTGAGGCGCCATGTACCATATAGCCCTCTGTCCAATCGGCTTTACTATGTTAAATGTTCATTTCAATGAGTCATTGATGGTTTCTGGTACACCATCATAACTGGATCCTCATTAAAACTCACCTCTGACATACTGCAACTAACCTGGGTCATAGATACCCTGCAGGTACCATTCCACAGGACCAGTTTTCTCATGTGCTCCAGAAGATCCTAGATTAAGTATATGTTAGATAGAGCAGGCCAACCCAAGGCCCACCTGTGGGCCTGGGTGATTGTTGAGGTGGTCAGTCTGGGCCACTGGAACTGCCTTCCTCAGGCAAGGGGGCTGAGGCTGCTTCTTTATACCCAAGCCAGCAGAATCAGCGACTTCTCACCTGTGGTGAGAAGTCTGGCCATATCTTCTAAGTGAAGGGACCATCGTTGCTGTGAGAGTCAAGGTCAACTCTCTTGCTGCAGTGTCCATTGAGAGAAAGTGCCACTTTTTCCAGGACCAGCGAAGGGCAGGGCCAGCTCAGAATGGCACTCTGATTTCATCACACATGATAGACCTCTTGATGTGATACAAGCCACAGGCATCAACACAGACCTCAGCTGCAGTTAGACCATATACCAAGACATCTAATCAGCTTGGGCCTGGATGGAAGCAAAAGTTACTCAAATCAGGATGGCCCTGGTAGCAATCCAGCCTTCAGATACCAACAAGGCCACAGGTTTTAGCCCCAACCCCAGGCTTCTGTTTGACCATTTGTGGCAACATGGAACTTGGATTTCAATACAGTCCCCTGTCGTGGTAGAACTACTGACCCTCACTGACTCTCATATACTAAAATTGCCCCAGACCTTGGCTGTCTGCATGGCCCTCAGTGTCAATAGGAGTCATGGATGTCAACCCAGACCCTAGTTGCTACAATAGATCCAAATACAGTTGTTGGCAGCATCCCAGGCCCAGATGAAACCAGGGCCAATGCTATTCGATTGAGCTGTGCAGCATCTCAACTTCCAGAATGATTTAATAGATTTGACTATTTTATGAAATTTTTGGCCCAGCCTAGCCCCACAGTCCAAATGAATCTCTCCTGCCTACCATCTGGCCTACCCTAGGTTCTACTGCAGCCCTGTTTGGTCCCAAATAATGACACAAAGGCTTATATTAACTGTGTGCTATTTGGCCTATGGCTCAGTCTTATTGCTAGCTAGTTCTCTCATCTTAGCTCATTTCTATAATTTGCCATGTGGTTCATAGCTTATCTGTGATCCACTACATATTGCTTCTTGGGTGGCTGGATCTGCATTTTTTTGTGAGCCGACTCTCCTTCCCCTGTACCTATGCTTGGATTTCCTGCCTGCTTCTAAGCTGTTCTGCCATAGGCCAAAACAATTCCTTTATTATCCAATGATATTCACAGCATACATGAGGATATCCCTCACCATGTGACTCATTTTCTTAGACTGACCATTCCTTTAGCGTTGACTAAAGTAAGGATCTCTTTGGTCCTCTATGCAAGTCTGATTTAACTGACCTCTTCCCAGTGGTATCATTTTCATACATTTTATATTTTAGTCCAAATTTATCTCTTAGAGTTTACCTTTACCAGAAGTCTGGCCTATGTTTGTATCTCTTAACTGTGTAATTTCCATTATAAACAACTTGATTCATTTTAAATCTATTTGGAGCCTTTCCGAAGTTTCCTAAAGTCAGATGGTGAGTACTAAATTGACATTTGAAGTCTGCAACTTAATCTGAGCATTCAAATTATGAAGCCCAAAGGACCTTACAAGTTTGTGCTTTAGTTATTCATGTGACTGTTGAAGAAGGATGTCATAAAAGCTAAGAAACACTTTCCCACACTTCCCTATAGAAAAGGATTCTGGGTTTGAAAATGGTACATGATGAAGGCTGTAGTGAGCCATAGACTGTGTCCACTGGTAACGAATAGAGAAAGGAAGTACAAGAGACAAGAGAGGAGATGTATGTAATGATGGAGAAGAAATGAGGATGGCACAAGTCCTTCCTCCTGCAAAAAGGTGTCGAAGTTGCTAATAAAGAAAAACGCTCTGAAATAGCTAAGAAATGTTCATGAGTTAGAGGACAGTAGTGATATGTCAGAAAATAAGCGATTCATCAAGGGGGTCCCCAAAGCACTGCTGAGGACCCAGTAAATTTAAATAAATAAAGTTTATTATAATAACACTGAAAAATATGTTTAAGATGTGAGAGAGCCTGATGAGGTCACTGAGCTTACAGATTGCCACTCAGTTTTGATCACTAATTGTATAAAAAATACTTGGAGAGGAAACTAAAGTGTCTCTAAAAAAATCCTACAATGTCATTCTGTCTAAAAATCTAAAGGGTAAAACACACCAATGCTTTTGTCCATTACCATTAACATCCACTAGTTTGTGAAACAGAAAGAAGAAACAATGGTCACAAAGTTCAGGTCACACCAGGATTGGGAGAATATCTATCTTGGTCCTCACTAGAACCTCAGTACCCAACATAACCTGGAAATAGGTGCTTATTTGGTTGAGAAAATGTAGACGGTGAAAGAATGGCTATGTAGGTTGCAAAAAAGAGAATGAAATATCTTCAGATCTAACTGAGTTAAGCTTTACTGTAGGTGGATAAACCATGTACAGGGTAGAAATCAAAATCCAAGGTATTAATAAAAACAACTGGATATTGTACTGTAATCCTAGCATGCAGAATGCAGAGGCAGGATAGTCTAGAGTTTGAGGCCATCTTGGGGTGCATATAAAACCTTAACTCAAAAACACAAAAGAGAAATAATGTTGTAAATAAAGACATAGCTTTGAAAGTACTTGTTCCATTTTTATCACCAGGACAAAGGAATGCATTCCTCATAAAAAGGGCATTCTCTGGTACAATTGCAGAGCCACAGCTAACTTTCAATGGAATGTGAAAAATGGAAGAGACTCAAAAAACTCAAAGATAAGAAAATATTGTGCAGAGTTCTCTAAGGCAGGAAAGAAACTTATAGGAAATGACAAACAGAAAAATCCTGCTGTCCATTCATAACTGAAAAGATAATCATTATCTTTTAAGCATATTAAAATAAGATGGTAACAATCACGAATAACCATCAAGAGAGACTCATAAATGGTTCTGAAAGTAACCCTGAAAGAATATGAGCATGTTTATTAATAAAATTCTTGGAAGAAGAGCTAGAAGGAGGAAATGAAATGTATTAAACTTATCAGTAATAATGAAACCCATATGGTAATATTTCAAAGCTAGAAAAATTAATCTATAAAGAATGATAATTTAATATGTGATTAAAATGTCCTTTTAAATATACATATATATGTTAGGTACTAGTTAAAGAACCTTACATATTGTAATTTAATCAAGCTAATATGTATAAGATCCTAATTAAACAGTTATACCATCACGAGAGGATGGTTATTTTGGAATATATAAAGTAAATCAAATAGATGTTATATAATAAATAATTATAACTAAGCATCTACCATGTGGCAGACACTTTTCTAGAGACTCAGGAGGAAGTGAAAAAATAGGACCACCAGGTCTCATGCTAGCAGCCTTACATACTGGGACAGGAGAAGTTGCCCTGCAAGTAAACAGATATAAACGGGAAATAATTCTGAAGGGTGATAATGTGACTGAAAATCCACTATAAAATATACACAAAATGAAAAAGTCATGCATTATAACTGAACAAGAAAATATTTGCATCAAAAATGAAAGAAAAGAATAATTCCTTAATGATCTCAGAACGCATATGTATATTTTTAGAAACTACCCCTAGGACTCCACAAGCTTAGTGATCAAGTCTCAAACCAACAAGATTTACACAGGAGAAAACACAAATAGGAAACAAATGTCTGGGAAAATGTTCAAGCTAACTTGTAATCAAGAAATGCAAATTTAAGCAACTTTTTAACATCTGCTAAGTTAAAAAAAAAAAAAGTTGAAAAAAATAAAAACCAGACTCACAGGAAGGATGACAACATAAACACAGGCCCCGCTCTCCTCAAGGATAATAACTGAAATTACAAAGACGAGGGAGATGGGGTGTGGGGTCCAAATGCCAGCAGCAGCCTAGGAAATGGTGCCGATCATACATGAACTACACAGTGAATAATTTCTGCCAGTTTCAGCATCTACTGAGAAGAAATAACTACCTTCCCTTAAAAGCAATTGCAGGAAGGAAGGGAAATGATGGCAGAGGCCATGGGCAAGCCCTGAGCAGACAGAAGACAGACAGTTATACCTGGAGTTCATTTCCTTATGACCAGGGACAGGGCACAGACTTGTTGGCAAGAGAGAATGAGAAAGGCCACTCCTGACCATTTTCCTCACATCTGGGAAACTGACAGGGGCCTTACTGACCGTAGAATAGGCTTCAGAATGATGAGGTGTGGGCTTTCTATGGAGCCTAGAAGCAAAGTCAGTCTGTAGGAGAAATAGAGATGAATGGACTATGAAGAACACAAAAGAAAGATGGGTGTTCTGGAGAGTGTATTTACAGCCACATCAAGTACAAACCCCACAGGCCCAAATATTTTCTCTTTACTGAGTTGTTTCTAACAATCTCACTTCCCTGAGCACGACGAGGCTGAATGAGGAACTAAGGAGATCCTGCCCAAGGGACTGACGGCAAAGCCACCATTTCTGCAGTAAATACAGAAAACTACACAAAATACCCAGGTTCTTAATACCATGGTTTAAGGAAACTTCCTTTTTTTTTTTTTTTGCAGTTGATAAAGGCCTCAGTCAACACACACTATTATTTTGTCCATTTACTTTATGTTTGGGAGGATCCCAGATTGCCCGAAAGGCAGCTAGCAGCCTCACTTCTTACAGACAAGTAGTATGTCTGCACGGAACTGTCCTCATTTGATGGATAATAAGAAACTGGGGTCATCAGTCTGGCTCTAAGAGCTAATAAAATAGTGAGAGCGCATTAGGTTGTTCATACTATAGATTCATGATCCCGGTTCTAACGTTTACTGCTATGCAACCTTAGGTAAAATCATTAACCTTTCCATGCCTCATTTGTAAAAGGAAGGTAATCAAGATGCTTACATAAGTATGCAAAACACCACCAAAATATTCAACACATGGTAAATATTAGATATCGCTGTCATCATCTTTATTTTATTATGCCTAAGCAAAAATTTTGCCACTAATAAAAGATAAATAAACTAGAGACACCATTCATGCTTTGTACCAAATATTTCTGGCTGGTCTCCCAGGCACATGTCCTTCCGCCTCCTTCAGACTGAGGCAAAACTGTGGAACTGGCAAAACTGTGGAACTTGCTTTGATCATTAAAATGGATGAAAGACTTTCATTCTGCCTATGAGGGGCAACATGAAGAGTTAGTGCATGAATTGAAGAGCTGTTTCTTCTTCAATCACAGCAACTTTCCAGATGGCAGTTACTCCGTCAACTAGGATCCTAGAGTGAGGATATAGTGGAGCAATGTCGTCAGTCTGAGAAATGAAACCTGGTTGTACTGACATTAAGATACTGGCGTTATTTGTTGCTTTGGCATGATAAACCCTATTGCTGACTGACACAGAAGGAAAAAGAGAATGTTTCCGAAATGTGATTTCCAGAAAAAGAGTAGAGTACAGAGGTTTAAACAATAATTATTTTATACACCTAGAAATAATAAAGATGAAGTAAGCCTGAAAAGTAGTTTAAAGCATGAGATGCTAAGGTCCCCAGATAAGATCAGTAGTGAGGTAACAGAGTCTAAAGAAAAAAAAATAGAAGTAATCCTGACTTGAGCTAAACCCAAGCTGAAATGATCTTATGCCATTGTGTTGGAGTTGAACACTCTCCTTGTGGAGGATGCAATGCAATCACAAGCTTATCCAAAGACTGCTACAAAACTACTCGCTTCAGTATTACTTAGAAAGTAACAATCAAGGAGAATCAAATTACTCAGAACAGACGATTGTCTCAATCAACCTGTGTAGACCTTTGAACTTTATAACAAGGCTGTACAGCACCCTTTCAGCACTAACGGAAATGTTCTCTAAATATACTGCACAAAACCACTGACTGCAGTTACAGGGTGTCATTGGGCATGAGAATACACCTAGTGTAGTTGAGGAATGACTATTTTAATACTGTTTTATTTTATTCAGTTTTAATAAGCAATGTAAACATTTACATTAACTTTTCAACTGGACAGTTTATATTTAAAGGATTGCCAAAACTGAGGTTTTTACCATAGCTCATCACCAAAGTAGTATATACTGGAAATTATTAATAAACTTCTTTGAGTATGCACACTGTGTGCATGAATGTAACCAAATGCTACACCAAAATGTCTTTTTTTTTGGGGTGCTGGAGAGTGACAATAAGGATGGCCGAGGACTTTCTGTACTGTCTCAGGATTTTCAAATAAAATTACATCTTTATACAGAAATCTATAATTGTTTTCTCCTAACATAAAAGTTATTAAAACTAGTGCTGATCCTGCTACAGGAAAATGCTGGTATTACTGCAAATTGATAAATTAATTTAAAGATATAAAGTGGGTTTGTTTGTACTTCATGAAGCTTTCAAAAGAAGGAAACAAAACTTTTCCTAAAATTCCAACTGTAGGGATTACTTCCTCCAAATTATTTTGCAACTAGTTGATTTAAACTCTTTAAAAATATGTCCATAGGTTAAAATGAAAAGATTAAAAGTTGATTTAGGATAATATAATGTTAACTTATTCATATCCTTTAATGTGTGAATACTCCTCAAAAGAGAACTCTTCATGGTGCTAGTGAAAAATGGATACAAAGCCATTTTTATCCCCAGTTATCAGTGACTCAACACTAGGAAGTCTGTTTTGGTTGCACAGAGCACATGCTGACATAATGGGTCAGCTGCCTTTGACGGCTACCTTCTGAACGGTCGCCCTTTTCAGCCACCTGTCTGCAGCCATCATGGAAAGTACCAGAGGACACAAGAGTTATGCAGGGAGTTTGATGGCTAAAATTAGAAATGGCTTGTTGCTTCCATTTACATTCTATAGAAAAGACCAAAGTCACATAACTCAGATAGAGCTTTAAGGGATGTTGAGAAATGCATGCCTAAGGGTAGCTTTGAGGAGTATCTAGCCTGGTTCTGCTGAATTTCCAATGTTAAATCAAATGTGTTTACTTCCAATAGGCTTACTAAGCAGATGCATTAGGTAGGTTGTTGCTGCTAGTGATATGTCAAATGCATACTTTACAATTACAAAACCATATGTACAAGATCAATAAGTATTTGAAAATATCACAAGAAAATGAGTATCAAATTCACAAGTTCTCATCTCACATTTACTAATATAATCATTAATATTTTTAAGGTAACAAATGATAATAAACTAGAATATGTGTACGATCATTGATAGCAATGTTAGAAGTTGCATTGATTTTGGAAAATGATACAAGGTTTTCTTAGAAAGTTAAAAAAAAATATATAGCTACCCTAAGATTCAATAGTACCTCATCTACTGATCTAAATTTAATTGAATGGCTAAGGGATATTTACACTTTTATGTTTATTACAGCATTACCCACAGTACAGAGGATGTGTCAGCAACCTGTTAGTCCATCAAATAACTGAGTGAATAAATAAAATGGAAGAATCTGCAATGAGATGCTAACCAACTTTTACAAAGTAGAAAGCTACATTACTTGTAAAATAATATGGAAGGCACATTTTAGTATGTGCAAAGTTTCTTGGAATCCACTGTTACAGCATCGTGCATGCAGCTGACAGCACTGCATTATGCACATGAAATACTGAAGACAGCCCCCATGTAGTTTTTAGCATAATAAAATAAATTTATATTTTTAAAATTTCCCTCAGATCATTCATATTTCACACAATACTAGAAAGCCTAGATTTTATGAGACACTCTGTAAAAACACAGAAATTCACAAGTGAAGTATAAGGACTATTTGTGTTCCTACCCCCTAGAATTGATTATTTTTTAACATTTGTCAACAACATCTTATTACAATACCATATGGCAGTTTACCCATTGCTTTTTTTCATCAAAATGTTTAGAAATCAGTGCTCACACTTAGCATTCTAGTTCGTTTCCCTCGATGGCAATAACTGAATTCACAGCATGACTATATAAATGTCTTATTTATCTACCATCCTGCTCTTAGTGCAGCTACTCTTGTTTCTCTCTAAAAGTTCTGCAAAGGACATACTTCACCGAGTATTCTGATCAAGGCATAAGAGAGTATTACATAAAAGGAGAAATTCATTTTGAGCTGCATAATTTATATGCATGTGAAAATATACAAAGTATGTCAAATTTTCAGATGAAGCCAATTGCAAAGGGTGAAATTATATCATGCGTGGTGAAAGTCAATGTCCATAAGTCACGAGAGTGAAAAGTCTCAGCTTAACCTAGCATGGGTCCTATGCACACATCTTTTTCAAAGCAAAATGAAACTCCCCTCTGGAATCAATGCTTTTGTCATTTACTGACTTTCTTGGAACCCTGCCTTGACCACAACCAACCTGCCTGGATTTCAATCAATATCTAGACACAGTGAGTTTCCAAAACATTAGACATATATACTAAAACACACATGTAAACTATCATATGTATGAGGTGCTATTTTTCTCATTTATTTTATTTTAAGATTCATAAATATAAACTCACTATTATTTTTCCTAGTAGGAATCAAGGAAATTACTCACATCAGGTGAATGGAGCCCTTGTCAACATCTCCAGCAGGCAATGCCTGCTTGAACCATGTATCAGGTCACTAAAACCATCACAATTATCGAGTTGTGACTGTATGAAACTACATAGGTATGAATCTACACTAAATTATTTGTCAACCCACAGAACCAGCAAACCAGGAATAGCCAGAGAAGATGGATGATGGGCACCCAAAAGATGCAACTGGCTGATAGTCTCTGAGCCAGTGTGTCTTGGTCACCAATACATCCTGAAAGACCTCAGTGCAACAAGAAAAGGTGTTTGTAGAAAAACAAGATTTCCTAGATATTATAAAGAAATTAAAGCCACTTGAGAAATGGAGAAGAAAGCAGAGAAACAGAGATGGAAGGAAGGAAGAAGGGAGAGAGGGAGGGAGGAAGGAGGGAAGAAAAAAGGGGGGTGAGATGGAGGAAGGGAGAGAAAGACAAAAACCGGAAACCTAAGATGGAGACTTCCACTTGGAAGGTTTTATCAGGCACTAGACCTGAGGGGTCTGAAGACAGACTCAATAGCAGAATCACCCACAAATCCTAAAGTCCCTGACAAACCCAGATTCCTTGTGTCACAGATTTTCATCCAGTTCATTTGAATGGTGTCTTGTAAATTATAGCCTTAGTAATTTTGAGAGAATGTATCGACGCCTTTTCCTCTTATTTTATGTATGTTATCTATCTAAATCCTCATTTTAGCTCAAGAAGTTAGGAATTGTAACTACATTCTTGATGATAAAACCCAGAGATGTCAAACTGCCTGACAAAGACCACACAGTGCCAAGATTTGAACCCGGGGAGTCAGGCTTCAGAGTTCAAAGTCAGCTAATCATTTTGTTCTACTAATTCTGAAGGAAAGAAAATAAAAATCATAGTTCTCTGGGTGGCTCTCATTAACTCATGGTTGGAATAGCACAGAGGAACACTGTCAGGAATTATGTTCTGCAGCCCTTAAGGGTGAAGACCATATTATTCAGTGTTCAGCACATAACAGGCAACGATATTGCATGATACATGTCAGCCAGAGCTGCTGGACGAGTGTGCATGGGAAGTACACGGGGCTTTCCACAGCAGGAAAAAAGTAGGGTAAAGTAAGTGGCTCATCCATGATTCCTAGAGCATGAGTCAGAAAGTAAAAGATGTCTCATCTTACACTGCCCCTGCTGCCCCGCCCAGCCTCTGAAATCAGTGGTTCAAAATCGTGTACTAGAACATACTGCCTTATTAAGAAAAATGAGAGCCTCAACTCCCTCCTTTCACTTCATCCTTTTCTCTGGATCCATCTTTTTTTTTCTATACATATACAATGGAAGATTGAGAGGATATGAAATCCAAAGAGCTTTAAAGCATAGGGTTTTTGTTTTGTTTTGTTTTGTTTTTTTGCGAAAGATATCTAAGTGGAACAAATGGCAAAGAGAATAGGAGGGGCTGCCAAGATGTCTCAGCAGGAAAATGACCTGATGACCCGAGTTTCATTCTCAGGACTCACATAGTGAAAGACGAGAACCGACTATGGCAGGTTGTCCTCTGACCTACATGTGTACACCGTGGAATGCCTCTGCTCACATACATGCACACACAATAAATAAATGAACATAATTGTTTTAGTTATTATTGCTGTGATAAAACACTATCACCAAAGCAATTTGGGTAGGAAATGATTTATTTGGCTTAGGCTTTGTCATCCCTGTCCATCATCAAGAGTAGTCAAGGCAGGACCACAAACAGGGCAGGAACCTGGAGGCAGGAGCTCATGCAGAGGCCGTGGAGGGGTGCTGCTTGCTGGCTTTCTCAACCTGCTTTTTTACAGAACCCAGGATCACCAGCACAAGGATAGCACCACGTACAATGGGCTGGATCCTCCCACATTAATCATTAATTAAGAAAATGCCCTACAGGCTTGCCTATAACCTGATTTTATAGAGGTATTTTCTCAATTGGGGTTTCCTCTGCTCCAATGACTCTAGCATGTGTCATGTTGACATAAAACTAACCAACACAATAATAAACAAGCTTTCAAGAGAATAATAGATGTCTCGTAGTAATCTATTGTCCCTGATCTTTGTGACTTTGGAAGGACTGGCTTTCCCCTTGTTGACATACAATATGTCATTATGAAGAAGTGCAAGGTTTTGGGGTCAAGAAACTCCTGTTTTATCTTATCTCTGCCTTTCACTAGGGGTGGGGGGCGACACTGAACAATAACTTTGTCATTGCCTTTTCTATTTATTTCTTTAAACTGTAAATAATAATAGCACTTAATTTGGAGTAATACTAATTGCAAAAGTGTTGTAAACTGATGCACAGTTGAGATGGGGATGTAATTCTGATGGAGCAATTGACTGCCATTTTCATGGTCTTATGTTTGATCCCCAGCATTGGGGGGAATGATGTGGAAATGCCTTTCTGTATGCTGTGAATCTCAATCTTTAAATAAAGGAGCTGTTTTGGGCCATGACAGGCACCATAGAAGAAGTAGGAGGAGGAATCAGAATAGGTAGGAAAGGAAGGGCGGAGTCCAAAGGAGCAACATGTAAGGAGCACAGGTGAGGCATGGGCCATGTGGCAGACAGATTAATAGAAATGGGTTAATTTAAGATGTTAGAGCTAGCTAGCAATGTGCCTGAGCCATAGGCCAAACAGCATGAAGCTAATAAGCTAATCTAAGTATCTGAGTCATTCCTGGGGACCTGAGCAGCGGGCGGTGGGCAGCTAAGGGGTCTGGCGCGGCAAATCTGTGGGTCCAGGTCCCTGGCCACCCAAGACCAAGAAACCCACATTGCAACAGGGGAAAACATACATAAGCATAATGTACAATGTATAAACACATCCAATCAGTGATGAGCCAAGATGCTAGGGAGATGGCTACGTTAGAAAAGTGCCTGTCACATAAACATGATGAGTTCAGATCCCCAGTATCTACATAAAACCCAGCATCTTTAAAGATGTGCTACAGTTAGGAGCTCTTGCTATTTCATAGAACCCAGGTTTGATTCCCTGTTCCCATAAGGAAATTTACAACCATCTGTAACTTGTGTTTCCAGGGATCTGACACCCTCTTTTGGCTTTTGAAAACAATGCATATGTATGCAGATATGCAGACAAACACTCATATACAAACACATATAATTAAATTCTTGTTTTTATTGTGGGGGTCAGCAAAATAACCTCACTAGATAGAAGTGCTTGCCACCAGCCTAATGACTTGAATTCGATGTGGGAACCCATGTGTTAGAAGGAGAGAGCTGACCCCTGCAAGCTGTCTTCCGATTCTTACATGTACACCATAGAGATCCTATAATAAACAAATAAAAAATTGTTTACTATTGTATTGGTTAGTTTTATGTCAACTTAACGTATGCTAGAGTTATTGGAACAAAGAAAGCCTCAATTGAGAAAATACCTCTATAACATTAGGTTCTTGTGATCGTAATAATATGGAGAGCAATAGAGGAAGATGCCTTATGTTAGTCTATGTCCTTCACATTCATGCTTACACAAGTGCACACTCAGATAAACCCAAAGAAAATAAACATGGAGTGGGGGAGCGGGGTGGGGAGGAAGAGACACTAGAATTTTTTATATTATGAGGCAAATTTGCTCTAGATAAAGAGCTTGGTTAATATATTACATCTTAAAAGCTTAGACATATATTTTGTTTGTCTAATTATTTATTGTTTCTTATTTTAGTGTACCAGAGTAGATTGTATGTTTTGTAATTAGATAAATCCTTTGTAAAAATTATTTTCTATTTTATGTGTATGATTATTTGCCTACACATAGGTATGTATGCATATATATGTGAATGTGTATATTGTATGTGTGTATATGTGTGTGTGTGTACAATACATGTGTTGGATGTGTGCAGAGGCCAGAATAAGTAAACAGATCCCCTGTAACTGGAGTTATAGATGAGTGCAAGCCACCATGTTGGTGTTGGGAATCAAAGCCCAGTCCTCTGCAAAATCAACACATGCTTTTAACATCTGAACCTTCTCCCAGGTCCTGGAATTAGACAGATATTAATTTACATCCCATTTCTAGGCTTTAATGGCTGCACAAATTTTGGGAAACTGCTATTAATAGTAGACACCACAATTTCCTCACCTGTAAGGGGAGAAGGACAATGTTACTGTTTTCATCCACTTGTTGGGATAATGAAAAGAGACCATCCTTCTTTCATTAGGAAGTACTAAGTTTCAGATGAAGCATGCAGCAAACTCATAGTGAGTATTGGCTATACTTGCATATTGCATATAGTATTCCCAAGGACTGTGCAAGTCCTTACAGAGCACATAGCAGTCTTGGTTTCCACATAAACTCAGCCTGGCCTGAGTACAGAGGGCATTTGCAATTTCAGAGCTCAGGGCTTACCTACATTCCTTTCAGCTAGACAGTGAAAACAACATTCTTTTCTTCTCTCATCTCAAATTGTCTTTTCTTTCATTTCCTGAGACCGGAAGGCTCTCTTGCCCTTCTTATCCAAAATGTCATTTGGCGTCCTCCCCTCCCTTCATACCTAAATCCTTAAAAAAAAAAAAAAAAAAAAAAAAAAAATGTTTTCCCAGAAACCTTTGCCTTCCGCTAACTGGAAGTAAAGAAGAGTCCCCTCCCTTCCTCCAACACTGTTTTTTTGACTTGTAATTCCATTTCCACAAAACCACTGGCACTAATGCTGATATACAATGTAAATAATTCATTAGAAATATATATTTGTTTGATGTTTATACACTCTCAGTGTGTCTGCAGAGTTTATTATATCAATCAAGGGAATAGCAGGACTCCTATTCACTAAGAGTGAATGGAAATTCTTCCTCTCTAAATAGGTAAAAATTTAAGGGCCGTGCAGATCAACTTGGAAATGTTGAACGCTAATGTAGCAGGGGACTTTAAGAAATATATATTTTAACACTCGTAAGCTTATAAATGTGGAAAATAAGTCCCAGAGCACTATAGCATGGCCACAACAGATCTCACTGTGCTCTAGAATTTAGAGGCCTGATTCTGGGAGGGGAAGAACACACGAACAGCAAAGTCAAGTAATTAGTAGCCAATACTCAAGATGTCATGTAGCAATCACCACCCTCAGCATCTCAACAACAGACATTAACAGAATCATGTCAACAAAGATTTTGGCACTGAGGACCGTGTTACACAGAGATGAGGAGAGGGGGTCAGATTGCACATGACGCAATAACCAACACATCAATAATTATGTCAGTGTTGGATAACTATGCAGTGTAATTTTTTTGACAATGTGGAACTTGGTGTGGTCCATTCTCTAGTGAGTTTCTGCAGCAAGGAGGTAGCTCTAGATTTCCTAGGCCAAAAATTTAAATTCAAAAATTTAAATTCAAAGAGCTGAGACAAAGCTCAAAATGCATAGAATTTAAATGCCACAATGTAGGGGACAAGCACAGAATTGGTACTCGGTTATCCCTTTAAACTAGGCTATATAGAAATCCTCTGGCATCAACCTTGACAGAGGCTAGGATATAAAGAAGAGCATTCTCTGTGTGTACTAGCACTTGCTTCTCAGTGCCTTTGGGAAACATATATGGATTTGGCTATAGACAATGTGAAGAGAGCCCTGAAAAAGTAAATAATGGCAAGTACCTATCCTTCTTGTAGAACAAGCGCCATGTCCTGAAATCCAGAGGCTAGGAACACTTTGTCCAAGATCTACACTAGATAGAGTGGAAAGTAAGCTGGATGCAGCTATACACCAAGAGGGAGAGGAAGAAAGAACAAAGGGGAAACAGAAAAGGAAGATAAAAGTGGCTTTACTGATCAATTCAACTAAATAAAGAAGAATTTAGACCAATTGTACATTACTTACCAGTGATTCTATGAGACCAGCATTATTCTGATACCAGAGCCACACAAAAGCGTTTTAAGAAAAGGAAACTACAAAGCAATATCACCCTGGAAAGTACAAGGGCTCTTACAAAATTTAACAACAGAAGCTTATGCTATTGTATATAAAGGGCTATTGATCCAAAATGCCGAGAGAAGGAGGGAAGTCAAGAACAAGGTAGCAAGATGGATAGACAAGAAATGCAACCATAAACAACACTGGGAAGGAGTGAGGGAATACGATTGGTCTGTGCTTTCCCCAGGGCTCTCAACAGCCTGCTTCATGAATATTCTCAGGTTGGGCTCTCGAGAAGCAGAAGCTCAGTCAGGGATTCCAGTACAGGGGGCTTACAAAAGAGCTGCTCTTCTGGGAAAATAGACCAGTGAGTGAGAAAGTAAAGAAAGAGAAAAGGCAGAAGCATAACTAAATGTCCTCCCAAATAAAGTCTGCCCACACCCTGCTCCACAGGGTGCTATGGGAGTAGAAATGTCAGCATTTCCATCTTGAGGCAAGAGGGTGAGTATCACTTGTATTTTGCATCTGTTAAATATTAGATGCTCCTGGAGGATGGGAAATATCATCTCCCAATATGCCTGGGTGTGATGGAACTCCTAGACCAAGGGTAACTGTCTGCAAAGGCCAGCAGGTGCACCACTCACCTGGATTCAACACTCCTGGTATGTGCAAAGTTGCATGTGATAACTAAAGTGGCTTTGCAACTTACTACAGAGGACTTCGTGGAGCCACCCTGCTCAGGAAAGCTGGGCCTGAAGTGTGATGGCATGGAAGTAGTTAAGAAGGTAAGAGAGAAGCAGCAATTCAGAAACAACTCCAAGGGTAGAACTGGAGGTCTGCATAAGGGAGCCAGGGACAGCAGAGGCGAACTTCGCTGAGAGACATAAGAAGGTCAGAATCAAGCCATGGAGCCTGGAAGGAATGCTGGAGGCCAATTTCAAAGACAGTGAAAGTCAGGAAAAGGCGGGGTTTGTGGGAGCTGTTAATTCAGTCTGTCATGTTCTGGCTGGAGAAGTGATGAGGAGCTCCTGCATTCCATACCTCAAGTCTCTGGAGAGCTTGAGGACCAGATGAATTAGGAGGAATTGGAGCCTGGGTTAGGAGAAAGGAGGAAATTAAGGAATCTAGCTAGAGCTACTAGAGTACTTGCCTTCCCACATCATAGCACCTCTGCTGTCTTGGTTTGAGTCCACAAAGGCTTTCTAAAGGTATTGACAAAGGCACAGGTTCTATACTGAAAGATGGTGACTTGGAATGATATCAGAGATAGCAAAATTGTAGGATAGAAAGAGTTATAAAGAAGGCATTCAACAGCCACTCATCTAGATGGCAAAGCATGAGGAACTGGAGTCACTCTGGTAATTTGTGAAGCAACCATTTCAAATATCTCGGGCTAAGGATGATACACTGAAGCTGTTTTTCTTGCAGGAGTAAAACTCCATTAGTTGTGTATCAGAGCTCCTCAATTGCACCTTATCCTAAAAACCAGCAGAAGTGAGTGTGTTGATAGAGACCCACACCCACCTTCCTGGGTTCTCCAATCCACTCAGGTGGCATGAAGCATTATCAGCAGCTATCATTCCATTTTCTTACATTGCCTTACAGGTCTCGTGCAGGCATTTTGAAAGAAAGGCGATTTGTTGGCTTCTCACCTCCAATCCTCCATGTAAAATTAATAGTGTACCCTAGGGACATCCCTCCCATTATCTAGTCTTGGCAAAAAGGGACAATGGTAGTAGCTGGCTAAACTCTGCCACATCGATTTTCTGTGTGCGCCTCTCTGTGCCTCCAGGGAGCCATGGCTGCTCTCAGTGACTATTAACAGTTACATCTCTTAACCCCTTGGTCATCCCGCTGGTGTGAATCCAACAACAGCTCCAGCACCAATTATTTCCGAGCACCTAGCTGGGTTGAACTGGAGCTTATGTTCAAAACTGCACTTTCCACCAGGGCAGAAACAAGCAAAGAAAGACGTGTTCAATAAAGCCCAGGCTACAGGCTGGCATGGCAGGGAATCATCAAAGTCCCATATCCAAATTAGCGGGGTTGCTGTGGCCATCAATCAAGTATGACCTAAGTTCTCAGCATGTACATCAAACCTGAACCCTGCTATCAACATCACACTGAAAATCTGTCCCCAGACGATGCTTAGGACAACTAACCCTGCAAGTGGCGAGAGCTATCATTCCATCAAAATACTATAATCCCACAACCCAGAGTGGAAAGACCAAAAAGCCAGCACCGTATTAAAAGTTCAGTACTTAGAAGAAACAAGCCTCTGTTCGATTGAATTCTTGAAAGTTTTGGCCAAGTCTCTTACCTGTCAAGTCAAATTAGATGTAGAAATGACAACCAAATATATCAATATTTGTCATTTTCTTTACAGATTATAAGTATTATACCATGAACAAAAGATGGATAATGTTTAATATTTTAAAAAATTTTTTTAATCTTGGCTAATAGGGAAGCAGTGATAATCTTCCACTTACACGTATTTAAAAAAAAATAACCAATAGCAAATTCAGTTCAGTGCTACTGTGTTCTTGGTGTACCATGAAGCATCTCTGTTGGTTTATGAACTGCTATTAACCTGCATTTTCCCTGTTGTTTTCAGTGGTCCCTTGCAGACCTCAGAAACACGCCCAAATGGACATCCTCTTAGACTTGTCTTTCGGTCCTCTTACAATGCCTATTCATTACGAGTGGTGCATCCTGGTGCTTCCAGAGCACGACTCTGTGGCCAGACGGCCTGGGTTCGATTCCCATCCTTCCTTTTCTTGACATTGCAACAAGGAGGCACCTAACCAAGCAGAGTCTCAGGTTGATCATGGATTATATGAGGATAACAGTGTCTGCCTACCAGATTAGAGTCCTGGAGCAAGTACAAAATATTATCTCTTCTACCAAAGCTTTCTACTCAGCATTTTATCCCCTCCTGTGGCCACGGGTGTATTTGCTGTGGTGCCACAAACTTTCTTTAGATCTTGGAAGCTTTTCTTTGGGTGGATGATTCACAGTAGTTGGAATGTGGGGCAATACAATGACAAGTTTTTCTGGGAGGCCAGTGGAAAGGGCTACAACATACTTACTTCATGGTCCACTGTTGTTCTCAGCAGAGATGGCTAAAGTTCTAATTGTCACACATGGAAAAAATGAATTGGCACCGTTGGAGGAAAAATTGCACTTCCTACAATGAAGATGGAACACATGCTCCTAGTCCACACAGTTTTAGGTAGGGACTCAGTCCTGCTCAGGTTGTTTCTGGGGATTCTGTATGAGGATGACAGTCACCCAAGCACCAAAGCACTGTACTAGTGTCTCTTTGCTCTTTCCAGGTAGGAAGAGCCTCATTAGTCAAGCTGCTCTCAGGCTCTGGACTTCACAGAGGCTTTAGTGGATCCAGTAAGTCCACAACCTGGAAAGGCAAGGCAGTCATTGCAACCCTGAGTGCATCCTATTTCCCTCCACACTTCCGGTCACAAGCTCACAAGTGCCTTGAAAGTAGTTGATCATGAAAGAAACTAGACTTTCCAGTCTAGTCTCGTGGCTCAGAACTGCAGACCCACAGTCCCATAGTCCCACTGAAACACACAGATGCTTGTATTAATTGTATGCTGATTGACCTGGGGCCCAGGTATATAACTTGCCAGCTCTTGCTCTTAATCTAACCCATGGTTCTTATCCTGTTCAGCCATGTGGCTGGGTATCTTTTCTGAGAGCAGCATAGTTGTCCTCTACATCTTCTGGCTTATGTGGCAACTCTGTGGCATTTTGGCCCTGTTTTTCCTGTTCCCAGAGTTTTCTTAGTCTGGTAGCCCCACCCATACTTCCTGTTTGCCTTTGGCCAATCAGTGTTTTTACTAAACCAGTAGATGGGACAATTATTTACAATGTAGCAACATAATTCCACTACAGGAATCTAATACTGGGTCCAAGTATAAAAATCACAAAATGCAGGATGATTCTGTGAAGGTCTATCTGACAACTCATCACTTGGCCTCCCCTAAACTCTGAGGCAACTCTAGGAGCTTTCATATCCAGAGCACAGTGTTATTGTTTCTTTTTTGATTCTTTTGTTCCTTTTGTTCTTTGAAGGGCTCACTTCCTAGGTCTCAAATAAATACAAAAAAGCTTTTTCTTACTTATATAAATGCCTGACCTTAGCTTGGCTTGTTTCTAGCCAGCTTTTCTTAAAGCCTCCCTTTTATCGTTTGCCTCTGGGATTTTTTTTTTCTTACTTCTGTAACCTTACTGTCACTCTTACTCCATAGTTGGGTGGCTGGGCCCCAGAGTCCTCCTCCTTCTCTGCCTACTTTTTTTTTCCTCCCATATTTCTCCTTCTATATGTTCTCTCTGTCAGTCCCACCTATCCTTTATCCTGTCTTGCTATTAGCCATTCAGTTCTTTATTAGACCAATCAGATGGTTTAGACAGGTGAAGTAACACAGTTTCACGGGGTTAAACAAAAGTTATACACCTTAAAATAATGTTCTAAAATATTAGCACAGATTTTGGAAAAAGCAGGTCCACTTCTCAGCAGCTGTATAAAGGGATCAGGGCCTCACACCCAAGAGGCCCTCTCTGGGGACTTTTTCCCTCCTTGTCCAAAAGTTCAACACTCTCCTCCTATTCCAATTCTACTGGGGTCAGGAAAGACCATTGCAGAGCAACAGTCATAAGCTAGATCAGAAGATAAAGACCTTGGAGAAAACTGAGGCTGAGACCTAGTATGGATTGCTGAACATAAAAGGTAGAGAGAAATACAGTGAGAAAGTGAAATAATATTCTTGGAGAAAAAATACAAACGAAATGAATCAAGGCAACCTAAGACTTATGAAGTTCCCCCAGGAAGAAAAGTGAGACTGCTTTTTAAACTAGAAATGAGGGTCTTGGTGAAGTTCTCTAAGATAACCCAGTGACTGACCTGCTGCAGGCTATAAGTGTCAAAACCCCTTATGTCATATGCCTCTAGGTTCACTTTCCAAATTAGCCACTGTATATCCTACCGTGTCTTCTAACAGGCCATTGAATTTCCCTCCCCTTTCTATGGCTCTGCTTCTTTAGATAAACAAGTAGCAAATACTGAGATGATAGGGTGTCCTACCCATTTTGTAGGGAAGTCTGATACCATAGAATGCCTGCAGACATGAAGCCTGAGGCATGAGGAATATATAGAACGATCCTATGGCTCCTTCCTCATGAGGTAAAAGAGCTTCTAGTCACTTCATACACACACACACACACACACACACACACACACACACACACACACACACACACACAAATCTCCCTTAGTCAAAGAAATCAAGATTATTATCAGTACTGGCTTTGACCAACTTTGATAACAGATTGAACTGCAAACCACTTAAAGCTGGGGTAGCATCCAGAAACCAACAACTATGACCTAACACACTACCTGTCGCTTTAAAAGTTATTAGAGGAGTAGTATCTATGTATTCATGTATGTGCATGAACAGAGAGACATGTATTTTTATTATTTCTATGTCTACTTGTTTCTATAGATGGATATATAAATACATATACACTTATGTTTCTCTCCCTATACATTCTCCCCACACCACCTTGCTTCCTCTGTTTCTCTCTCTGAACCCTCCCCCAAAAGATCTCCATGTCATTTTCAGCGGCCCATATCACCAATATCATGACCCAGACACACTCAAAATATTACGTTATTACTTAGAAAATATACCTCTGTTTGACTTTTTTTTTCATGGTCTTAGTAAGAACTCAAATTGTTTTAAGTTAACCTGAACTTTTTTTTTATCTGGTATACATGGTTACTCTCTAACAATAAAGAGAACCCCTAAAGCAATGGTTATGTGGCTCAACACTACACACTTTTGCATCATATCTAATACTCTAACACACTAACGTTAGTTCCATATCCTTTTCCTCATTGTCTATAAACACTCAGTTTTTTGTTTTCTCACTAATGAACAGGATACATTTTGACATGAATTCATTTTATTTTCTATGAAAGCCTTTTATCGAACTTAATTTAAAAATTATACTATGGAGGTAGGCAGCTACTTACATACTCTCCATTGATCCCCTTAACTTGCTTCAAATGCCTGGGCCCACTACAAATCTTCTACAAACATTTCTCTTGATACTGGAAATTTCCATATTAGAAGCTCATTGCTGAATTATGTCTACCATGTCATAACACCTTAGGGGACTGATAATATAGATCATATGGGCAGTTACTCATCTGGGCTCTTTGGGAACAGACTCACAGGACACACCTAAAAGAAAGAGCATATCAAGAGAAGCTATTCTAGGGAAGGAGTTGGGAAGACGTGGCTACCTGGCAGGAGCAAATGTAATAGCCCTGACACTCGAGGATGTTGGGAGAAGTGAATTGCATAAACTAACGAGAGAAACAACACAAGAAAAATCAATTATCCACTTCACAGTTTTGACCCAAAGTTAGTATGGTATGGCCCTGTTATGGAGGGATGAGTGAGTAAACCATATCTAAATAGCTGGAGAATGAACCAACACATGATATTGATCTTATTTTATAAACATATCTGCTAGAGGTGCATGCCAGGTGACTTCAGGAACAGTGCCTGCTGCCTACTCTGTATACCACTGCTATGCAAAGGCCAGAGACCATAATTCCTTTATGTTCCTTGGGCTATGACTTTGACAAAGTTACATACCATTTGCTTCAAAGAAGCCAAGGCCTCTATTTAGAAATTCACAAGCTCTGTGACCATTGTCCTACTGAGCATGCTACAACTGACCATAGAAAGTCAACTTAGTTCCTTCTTTATATAGTCTGGGGGCCTTACTTCCTGTTACATTAGCTACTGTGCAACTAACTGAGCAAGCAAATTGCAGGTCTAAAGTCAGGGATATGTCTCTTTCCCATCCACAGCTTAGGTCACACAATAAACCAAAGTCAGCATTTTTAGATAGTTCATCAGCAATAGTAGGAGACCTTTCCAGTAAGGTCACTGAGCCACTAATGCAATCATGTGTGTGAATGCCCCCAGTCAGCCTGAGCTCATTTAACATGAAGTAATCAGAGATAAGAAAAATCCACTGGAGTCATAAAAGCATACACGTCAGGGACTCTGCCCTGGAGGAAGGTGAAGTTTACTGGGAAGTGAAGGGAGTGGACCAAAATGATAAGAAATTGTGAACCAGAGAATAAAATGAAGATTTTATGAGAAGATAAATAATAAAACAACTCCTTTTCTGGTGTAAAAGGAATAAGAAGTCAACTGAGGACTCTACAGGATTTTGCCAAGAAATGAAACAAAGTTACATGCCAAAGCAGCTCAGTATTACAGACAAAGAAAGAATGAATGCATCTTTTCCCTGTTTGTCAGAGAGGAAGGCACGTTTAGCCAAGACAGAGTACTTTCCTGAAAGGAAAAAAAAAAAAAAAAATGAAGTTACTGAGCACAGACATCTCCAGAATAAAAGGAATCTGAGAGTCAGCTTGGAAATATTAAAGTCATGGATTTCCAAGGCTAGAAAGGTGGCTCAGAAGTTAAGAGCACTTGCAGCTCTTCCAGAGGACCCAAGTTCAGTTTCTAACACCCATGTCAAATTGCTTACAACAGTCCGTAACTCCAGATCCAGGGGACCTGACACTTCTGGCCTTCACAAGTATGCAAATGCCTGCATACAGACATAATTAAAAAATAAGAAAAATAAACTTTGAAAAGCTAGATATTTCTGGTACTCCCAAGAGCCATAATGAGAAAACCAGTACCTTGTCAAATTCTCAGTTCCAGAAGACCAGCAACCAGGCACTGTCCCTGACAACAAACCTTTTCATAGTTTTCAAGACCTTACTGATAAATCTAAATGTCAGAACCAGCTATAAGCTCCCTCATATATTTCAATACTTCACTTTTAATCATTTGCTAATTCTAAAACTAGAATTAGATTAAACACTTGTTTTAAGACCAAAAAGAGCAAATTTTAAAAAAAGAAAAAATTGGGAAGGATTTAGCTCCCAAGTCCGGCATGTTCAACTCTTAAAGCCAACTGGGCACCAACCAGTCAGTTTCTGCTTATTCTGACCCCATAAAGCTCACATACCGTAGTTCACTGAGAGGTTTTCAGAGAACTCATTAAGTACTGGGAATATAATTCAGTAAGTATTGGGGATATATTAATTTCATATGATATAGAAATTTAAATTTCAAATACTTTTTAATGAAAGAGAGAGAGAGAGAGAGAGAGAGAGAGAGAGAGAGAGAGAGAGAGAGAGAGAGAGAGAGAGAGAGAGAGAGAGAGAAGACCACTGGAGATGTGGTTCAAGGTTAAGAACACTATTCGCTCTTATAGAGGACCAGGGTTTGGTTCTTCACACTTACAAGTTAGCTTGCAGTCACCAGTAACTTCAGTTCCAAGCAAATCCTACGCCTCTTCTGGACTCAGGGAGCATCAAGTGCACACAGAGGGCACATACACACAAGCAGGCAAAACGCTCAAATACATAAAATAAAAATAAGCCTGAATTTTAAAAATGATAAAAAAAACTACTAGCAGAAAATAGAAGCAAATACTGGATCTCTCTGAGCTGAGTCTTAGGGGAAAATTAATAATAATAATAATAATAATAATAATAATAATAATAATAATACTCTAATTTATATGTAGGCATGGGGAAATTTCTAGGAGTCCTTTCTCTGTTGGGAATGTAATAAGGATCTCGATCAGGGAGGGAGGAAAGTCTGGAAGGTCATTACTTACTTACGTTTCTTCTTCTTTCCCATCCCAATTCTCTCAAAGCATGAGTAGTTTCTCTTACAAACACTTCCCTAGCAGGCTACTTGTATCAAAATCTTTCACAGCCTCTGTTAGTATGAAACTCAACTACGATACTGGATCTGACTAAATTAAAATGTGAATAATTATTTTGTGGAACTGTACACTAAATAAGAGTTTTGAAGTAATTCTTTATGTATACATGCATATGCAAATATAAAGCTCTTTCCAGTGGTAGGAACTGAATTATGTCCTCTCTGATTCTCATATGGTGAAGTTCTAAACTCACTTCTCAGAACGTTAACTATATTTGGAGATACAATGTTTTTACAGAGATAAATCTTAAAATAAGTGCACTGGGGTAGAATTTACTCCAATCTGAGGAGCTGGTGCCCTCCTAAGATGGAGCTGGGTACATAGTGTGATGCAAAGAACAAATATGCACAGAGGGACAGCTAAGTAAGGACATGCTGACAAGATGATATTGACAAAGAAGCATGGCCTCCGTAGAAACCAAGACTGCTGAATTCTTTATCTTTCACTTATAACCTCCAAAACAATAGAAAATAATTTTCTCAAAATACCAGCCTGTGATGTTTTGTTACAGCTGCCCTAGGAACTGTATCAGACATATACAATCTATATGTGAGAAATAGAAATAATTCTCTAGCCTACACATCTATGTGACAAAACATTTTGGAATACAATACAAGCATATGCAAATAATAATATATCTTCAAAACAATGGATAGCAGTGTGTCATTTGAACAGGCTTGGGTCCCATGGACTCATGTGTTTGAAAGCTTGGTCCACTGTCTGTGGCAGTATTAGAAGGTATGGCCTTGTTGGAATAGATGTGGACTTATTGGAGGAAATACATCACTGTGAGGATGAGCTTTGGGGTCTCATATGTTCAGGCTATGCCCAGTGTGGTACACAGCATCCTTCTGATGCCTGTATATCAAAATGTAAAACTCTCAGTTCCTCCTGCAACACTATGTCTGCAGTTACATGCTGTCATGTCTTGCCATGATGATAAAGAACTAAACCTCTGAAACTGTAAGCCAGCCCAGATTAAATGTTTTCCTTTATAAGAGTTATTGTGGTTTTGGTATCTCTTCACGGCAATAGAAACCCTAACTAAGATAAGCAGCTTGGACAAATGATGTAAATAGGCATGAATTCCATAGGATAAGGCTGGGATAGTAGTGATAACAGTAGACACTTCCTGAAGTCTTGGTTTGCACCCAGTATTGTTATCAGTGCTCAAAGAATTGTGCTGTTTGTTCCTCCATCAAGCCAGTGAGGCAGACATGATTATCCCCTCAGCTAAGGACATGAGACACAGAGTAAAATAAGCCTCCAAGTGCACATAGTCAGCAAATAGCTAGCCAGGAGGTAAACACTGAAGCTGTTTCCCATTGCCGCTTCCTTTCTCCAGTTTCCCACTTTGCATCCTTTTCACTAGGAATCTGCACAAATTACTCTCTGTCTTCAGCAGAGCAAACATTGACTGACAGAGGAGAAGCCTGTCTATAAATTAAATAGCGGTCTGAAACTAGGTGAGAAATTCATTTCTTTTTTTTTTTTTGTTAAATGCTGTCAAAAGATGACAATACCATTATTCACCAATTCCACTGCCAACATGTAAGAAATGTTGCTTCCCAGCATTAATGAAAGTCCCAGGAAAAGAACAACTTCCCATCTTTCTGGTTAAAGGAGGCCTATGCTACCTTTCTATGGGTTAATTTATTGTTATATATCAAGAGTTTAAAATTTTACAATTCAGTTAATCTTTTAATCTGAGGATTTCCAAGAATCTTATTTAAAAAAAAAAATAAGGTATATAGGTTAAGTTACATAATAAGAGAAGTCAATCTATAGTAAAAATATTTATCTACACAACATATATATATACACATATATTACATATATGATAGCAACTAGCAGAAGTCAAATATTTAGTTAATGAGAACTGGAAAAAATTGTATTTTGTCTACACCTAAGTTACTATGCAGTTATTTTAAATTATGCTGCAAGAGAATATTTAGCACCATGAAATTATCATGATGCATCATACAGTGTGATTTTACTCTTATTGTGTTTTAAAAAAACACATCTATATCAGGCATGGATTTGCTCTTTCCATGCAGGTGCAAGAACTATCACATTTCTTCTTTTACCTAATTTAGATAAAAGCTGGCTTAGAACCCCGTCCCCTGTGCTGAAAGAAAGTGCAATGTATGAAACAGTTGGGGCTCCCACACATGCATACACATCTCTATTTAAATCATCCTAGTACCTGGAGTTTATATAGTAAAAAAGGGAAAGAACTGACTGCCTGGAGGCCATGGCCATTGCTTCTGCTGCCATGGATGACTCCACAAAAAGCTTAATAATGATAGAGGTTGCAGTTGCAGAGATGACCTGATAGCAATGGCCTCCTCCTTGGCATGATCTTTGCTATTTGTTCTCACAATGGAGGTGGCTAGAGTTCTCTCCATGGAGATTTACCATTGCTAGGATGCTCAATGTGAGTGGCAAAGACAAATATCTGACCCCAGTGCAGCTGTAATTGTCCTCTCTACCTCTCAGATACACTTCCTATTCTCTTATAAGACTATTCTACTCTACTCTTTCTATGTATAATCCAGACTCTCTACTTCTCTTGCAGAGCAACTCTGCTCTAAATCCTTGAGAAGTCTAATGTTGTAAATAAAGACCTTGGTTGGCTATTTCTTCAATGACCTCTTCTAATCAGTTATCAGTTTCCATTCATCAAATGAAATTTATACGTGTTTACATAGAGAGAATGCACCCATACAGAGATAAGCTTAACCCCAAGAATTCCAACACAAATGGCTTTTTTGGCTTTTTGTTGTGTTGTTTTGTTATGACAAAAGTATGCTTTTGAGACATACTTGTGTGGTGGGATTTAAGTGCTAGCTGATAAGGCTTGGAGGTGTGTCTCTGGAGTTCCAGGAGCCTTTATGGGGCATGGACAGACCCAATGAAGAAGTCGCTGGGACCCTGAGCTCATCCCTGCTTTATTCCTGTGTTCCCAGAGAGAGGATCACCTGTCACGGGACAGTTCCTATCTCCAAGAATTGTCGTAAGGTTCAGTTTGTATCATGAGTGTTTTTATACTCCTCAATAAATATTAATCCTTTATATGATATTGCAAGTGAGTATTACTGCAATAGCTGCCATCCCAATGTGGGCCAAACATCCACATAAAACCTGAGAAAGCTTAAAAAGGGGTCTAGAGCACAGAAATGGAGCCAAAAGCAGATTCAGAGTTGTGTCTCTGAAGTTGGTCATGGTACAGAAATGGTGTGGCATCCATACTACAGACAATATGGTAGTGAACTTGCTGGAGGCAGAAGATGGAACAAGATTGGTTCCTGAAGTCTCACAGAAGACTCGTATAAGCAACAAGCTGCATGTTATTGATTTCAGGTTTCTGTTTATATTGAACAAAAAGAGAACAGAGTCAAAGATGGCTTCTTAGTAGCAGCATATTCTGGAACTGCTCTGTTTGCTTGTGGAGAGCAGATGTAGCCAAAGCAGCGCTGTATAGTCCAGAATTTTAAAAGCTCTTCTGGTTAGAAAATGATTAATGATACACAATAAAACAGATCCAGATGGGAAAAAAAACCTCTAAGCTGGTTACAATGTGTGTAAAATGTACATAGGCTTCAGAAAGAAAAGAAAGAGGGTATAGAAAGTCCCCATAAAAGAGAGAGTATAAAAATGTAATAAGCTATGTAAAGATGGAAAATACACAAAGAGTCTGGATTATGGTTATTATTGTGTTTTATTTTAATTTTAAATGTTAATGAGGTAACTGCAGAAAGACAATTAATTGCAAAGGCTGATAAGTTAAACAAGAATGTATATTTTAAAGTGTAATAGGCAGGCGCCCCTAGGGCACCCCAAGACACCCCAAGACACCCCAAGACACCCCAGGACCACAACTAATGACCACTGTTATCATTAAAGAAAAAGAGAGTTTAATGAATATGAATATGAATACCGGTACACACATGTGTGGACCCCAGGCACTGCAGAAAAGCCTGGGGCCCCGAATATTCTTGGGGCAGGATTCTTATACCCTATTCTAGATAGGGGAGGAGGTATGGGCAGGCTCAGTGGTGCGCTAATGGGGGCCGACTTGGTGTGCTAACAGGGCGGGGCCAAAGATCCACTACAGAGTTTAGGAATGAAGGCAGGCAAGCTATTTCCTGTGAAAGTCTTGTCCAAACAGGAGACCTGTGAGCAGGGGACCACCTGGGGACATTCATTTCATTGTGCAAGCTTTAAACAGTTAACAGTTAACAATTCTCATGGTAGGACTTTCCTGGGTGACCCCACCTAGGTTGCAGGTGGGATCTCACAGGAATGTGGTCTCAGCTTGGAAGGTCAAGCTGTTCTACCAGGTGGGTCTCAGGAATTCTGGAAGTATCTATCAGGCTCAGGCTGCTGGGTGTGTCTCAAGCAGCCATCTCGACCTTGGCTAGTTTCAGCAACCTCAGGAAGGGGTCTTGGGGGAAAGAGTTACAGGATTTTTCTATTTTCACAAAAGGTATCTTGACTTTGAAATTTGTGTCTAAGGATATGTTGTTTTGGAAGAGAGATTCTGCTTTTCTTTCCACAGAAGATGAGAACCTGTGGATTGCTTCCAGGCTCTTATGGTTTCATCAACCAAAACCACTTGAAAATTCTCTAATAGGAAGAGATGGTCACATCAGCTTCAAGGCTACAGACTAAGATGATCCAGCCTCAGGACCGTCAAAAGATTGCCAGTGCTCCTTAAGCAGCAGGAAGTAGTAATAGAAAATATGCCCAAATTCCCAAAATATTGTTCATAAATGTTTGCTTTCATTATAAACGGTAAATAGTTATAGTCAATCTCTTCCTAAGAAGATAAAGGGGATATGGTATATGAATGATTTTTTTAAAACTAGATTATTGAATTTACTCAAATCCAAAAATCAGTTGTTAATCTCAAAATACTTTAAATTGGTATGGATTTTGATTATTGGTATAAATTTCAGGTCAATTTTGTTATGTTGTATGTATATCTCTACTCTTATTTAAGGTATGATGTTTATGTAACTCATTTGAAATTGTAGCGTATAATTAAGAAATGCAGATTAATAGTCATCTGTGATAACCAAACTTACGTTAGGATGTTTTAGGTATACAAAGATATATTTGAATTAGTTAAGTAATCTTCAAACACTTCTAAAACCTACAGAATATGGCATTTAAAATATTTTAAGAACTTAGACTTTTCTGGACAGTGAGACCAGAAAAGAGAAAAATGGGCATCAAAGAAACCCCACGTGGAGTTTACTTTCTTTGTGGCAAAAGTTAGCCATTGGACAAGAAACTGTTCTTGTATTGACTGCCTGATGTATGCTGTATTGTTCCGCGCCTATTTCTCGCCCGCAAGAAAAGGCACGGTACACACTTAGGATCCTTCTGCAATATAGCTTTAATGTATCTTAGGGGAGAGCATTTAGCTTACGGAAAATGGAGAGGGAGGAGAGAGTGAAAGAGCCGGCAGAGAGACCGGCAGAGGGGCAGGAGCCGCTGCGCAAGAGCCAGCGGCGGCGGGCCCCCAGCGGGGGAAAAAGGAAGCCAGAGAGCTAGGCTAGGCCCCAGCGTGGTCTGGGCCGAGCCATTTGCCACGTGGCCTTGAGCCCGCGTCCCAGAAGCTGGGCCGGCGTCCGTGCGCACGGCGGGGCGGAGAGAGAGAGAGAGAGAGGAGGAGAGAGAGAGAAGGGACCACGAGGTAGGAAGACCCGGTTTTAAGAGGACCAAACAGCTCTTGCTTTAGACGAAACACCTTCCTATTGGTCGTAGTTCAGAATCCCATGACGCCACGGGAAAGGCGGAGAAACCAGACCAGTCTCGCGAGATTACCAAGCGCATGCGCTCTCTAATGACTCAGGCGGGTTGGCCAGCACCAGGTAATAGCGCCACCTAGAGGGGCTGGGGCCAGTGGCCTCCAACACTGTATAAACTGGGCATGCAGGATCCATAGGAAAGTGACATTTGAACATTGGCAGAACAAGCAAAAATGGTCCTTCATGCTCATGCTTTTCAGAGAAAACTGCCAGACATCCTTCAAGACTGAAGGAGAAGCGACTAAATGCCAGAATGGGCAGAGCAGTCGTTCAGATTTCCTGCTTCACTGAAAGGTATGCCAGAGACTCTAGGCCTGTAGGCTGAAGATGAATGCCCCAACTTTACAAAGGAACTTTGGGTGACTGTCCAGGCAGACAGGTGTCATCTCTGTCATTTCTAGACTTTGGAAGTTGCTTGCACTTCCTGTTTATTTGGGTAATATTATATCCTCCTGTGTCTTTGATGTAGTTGAAGAGTTGATAGTTATAGGTATAGTTTTTCTTAGTTATTTTAAAAGATATATTAGATATGATAATAAATTAGATTAGACTCATAAGGATAAGATAAATGATAGAATGTTTTCTTTAATTTTGTTAAATACAAACAGACTAGAGATTGTCACTGTAATTTTTTCTTGATAGCTGTTTTGTTATATGTAATTTTGTTATGTTGAAATTAAAACTCCTTTGATCAGACAGAAAAGGGGAAGTGATACGGGAATGTCTTTCTGTATGCTGTGAATATCATGCTTTAAATAAAGGAGCTGTTTTGGTCCTTGACAGGCACTGTAGCAGTAGGCAGGAATTGGACATAGGTAGGAGGAAGGAGGGTGGATTCAGAGAGAGATCAAACCAGCTGCCCAAGGAAGCAACATGTAGGAACACAGGTGAGCCATGGGCCACATGGCAGGAGAGATAAATGGATATATGTTGAATTAAGATGAAATAGCTAGCTAGCAATGTGACTAAGCCATCGCCCAAATAACATAAAGTTAATATAAGCATCTGAGTCATTTTGGGGAGGCCTAAGTGGCAGTGGGCAGCTAGACACCTGGGACTAGAGGTCTATGGGTCTGCACCTCTGGCTGAACAGGGCCAGAAACCTCATGTTACGTACATGTGCTGAAACAAAGAAATGAGAGGAAGGTCACATATACAATAAATAAATACATGCTAAAAATAATAAAAAAGAGTCAGTGAGATGTCTCAGCAGTTAAAGGGCTCTGCTATCAAGTCTGATGGCCTGAGTTCCATCCACAAAACTTACATGGTGGAAGAAGTAAACAGACTCTTTCAGGTTGTCCTCTGATGAGGACATTTCCACCACATTTTTCTTTAAAACATCTTCAACATACAGCCCTGGCTATCCAGGGCTCCAGCACATATCAGTCTCGGATGTGGGATCAGAATCCCCTGGAGAGAAGGGGGAGGTGAAGTGAATGAGAGGGAAGATAAGCAGTGTCTGGCAGCTTTGTCCTCATACTGGGTTCATCTGACTCTGGAATGCCTTGTATTCCTTTCTAAACACAAGCATTGTTGACCCAGATATATATAAGTGGTCCTCGCTCGTTTTCTCATGCTGCCCTTTTTCACCCTGAAATGGTGAACAGTATTTTTAGTAGAGAAGGGCACTCCTAAACAGCAAGAGGGCTAAAAATTGAGCTAATATCGACTCCATGTGCAGTTCCTACTTCCTGCCCAGGTTCTGCACATCCTTAGTTTGAGAGCGTTCACAAAGGAGAATGTTTATGCTTGAAATACATGGAGACACTGTTAGCTGTGTCCAATAGTCCATCTACATTCAGATGATATAAAGACGGTCTGTTAAGTCACAGTCACTATAGCAAAATGCTCTACCCTTCCTGCTCCAAATCTGAATTTATTATTGCTGTGTTGCTCAGGACTCGGTCTTTAACTAATTCAATATGTATTGAGTACTGTAAATGACAGCCATTGTATGATTTCTTTGTAATAAAAAAAAGTCTAAATCAAAATAAGCATAAAATGATTCTCCTTGTTTTACTGAGTGACTATTTTTCTACCTAGAAAGTGAGCCTTGAGATTCTAGGAATGTAGACTAGCACCTTTTGGCACTTAAAATTCACTGTTAAAGTTAAGTAATTAATTAACTGTTGGATCAATAAAGTAATCAATTCACAACAAAAATGTGTCAGCTGACTGTGGCAAGAACTAAATTTGTGCAATGGAAAAATCTTGCATTTAACAGTTAAAATCAAATTCGTGGTTATCTCCTAAATTTTAGTATCCTGATATATAAGAAAAAAATATTTATCTGACTGAATCAGGAAGACTCAATTCATAATCATTAAATTTTGGAAATATTTAATAAATGTAAAGTACCTGGATCTTTGTGTCAAAATGTTAATTTATCACTTCTACTTGCTGTTTTCAAACCTTAGTTCATAGTTTCTGTCATTTTTGAGATGTTCAGTGTGTTTAAGGATTGATTGGTCCTGAAGGTAATCATATGGAAAGCTTTCCCTCTCCCTCCCTCCCTCCCTCCCTCCCTCCCTCCCTCCCTCCCTCCCTCCCTCCCTCCCTCTTCCCTCTCTCTCTTCCTCTCCACACACACATTCTGAAATGTAATCTTTGCTCCTACTCATGCTCCACTCTCTTTTGCTACCCTTTATCACCCTCACCAGGGGCCAATGTAATCGGTACTCCTGTCCTCTATTAGGTATTGAGTCTTTCAAACCATGAGCTAAACTGAGCAACCCTTAGCTTCCTCCAGTGACATAAAGCTGAGGAAAAGGACTATCTTTAAATTACGATGGCTTTGCCCACTTTTCCATGGTGTTGTAACATTTAAGTCGCTGTCAAAGTTGCTAAAGCAATACTTGGTACATCTCCTCTATTTCTCCCAATTTCATTATTAAACTAATGGATGAAGCAGGAAGAAAAAAGTAGATTAACCACAGCTACCAACCTCCAGCAAGTTTATCTGAGTTGTTAGCTTCCAGTAAGTGAGATTATCACAAAGACAGAGACTACACATGCCCTAAAGTTAAATATATTTTAAAAATAAACCCCTGTATGTGCACAGAGCAAAGGCACATTTCCTAGCCCTTCTTGCAAATAGCCTTGCCCATATGACTGAGTTATCAACAACAAAGCTCACTAGCAGTGAGCAATCAATGCACATCTAGCTATTTCCTTCCCAGGGGAGGAATGTGTACCCTCCTTTTTCTTCTTCCTGTTCCCTTGTGTATGAAATTCAGTCTTTGCAGTGAGCCATTTTGGTCAATGTGAGCAACGGTCCTAACCCATAGAAAGAAAGCACAGGAATCATTTAACAACTTTCTCAGTCTATTCTAACTGCTATAACAAAATTTGTTAGACTGGAAAATCTCTAAATAGTAAACCTTTATTGTTCACGGCTAAAACCAACCTGCCAATAGACCTTGCATCTGGTGGAGGTGCCATCTTTGTTTTATACATGGTGACCTCTTATTGTTGCCTCATATGTTTGATTAAACAAGGCTGCTTACTCTGATCTGTTTTTTCAGGTAGAAATCTAACTCCATGTTCACATCTTAATCATTTCACAGACCCGGGTCCATTTCATAACTGTGCGCATTAGGAATTACATTTCAACATATGAATTGGAAGGCATACCAGCATTGACAACGTAACAGTAACCTAAGTTTATGAACCAATAAGGAAACCATAGTAGTCCCAGAATGATTATATTTACTCATCCAAAAGAGAAAAATTACCTCTCTTGTCTAGTGTGGATGGTTTGAGGTCTTTTCTATTGAGGCAATACTGAATGTGATTGAGTGTAGAGACATGTGGAGATCTGAGGTTATTCAGGCTCCATTTAAGACCATCTTCAGTTCTTTTTCAGCCTCTCCTAAAATGGTCTCAGCTACCAGGTTGAGACTGAATAAGACTGTCCTGCTCGGTAATTATTGCTTGTTTTATACTGGTCTGCCCTTCACTGCATCCACAGAACCTGACTCATGAATAAAATTCAGAAAATGTTTACTGATAGATAGATAAATGAATCTTAGTAGCAACCTCACATCTATAATAATGGTATTTATGCCTAAATGCCTAATGGCTTACTGTGGGTTGCCAAAGAGGAGAGAAGCTTATCTTTGTCCCTTCATTGTAAACAGAATAAGCTTGACAACCTGACTTATGCAATGAGATATTTCAGCATCTTATTATAGGGAATTGTAATGAGCTGTTTAGATATGACTTGTCAACACATCCAAAAGGAGTCACATGTGTCACTCTCCACAGCACAGACGTGTATCTTCAAGGTAGACTTTAGTTGCCTAAGACTTGGATGAGCAAATACAGCAGCTGAACAAAGAACGTGTTCTAAGATGTCTATATCAAAAGGGCAGGGAGTATTTTGATCAGTTAAGGACTGAGACAAATACGCATACTTCAACTGTTGGAGTCAATAAGTTTATGCATTTTACTGCAAGTACCTGGGTCACACTTCTGTCTTTAAAGGAATAGTATAGAACTAGCTGAAAAAGCTCCACACATGCCCCAGAAAAAAATAAGGTAATATTCAGAAGAAATACATACATATGTATTATTAGATATGCATTATATTTATATATGTATGTATACATATTTAAACCTCAAAGCATATCTATCACCATCCTATAGCTTGCAACTGCCCATAGGTTCACTGTACCCAAAGCTTTTCCAAGAACCTATTTTGATTTTCTTTTATTTATGTACTTGCCACTATTCATATCTTTTAGTTACCTAAAAGCCTTTGTTCACTGTCTATACTTGAATTAAGTCTTCACTGAAATGGCCCAAATTTATCAAACAGAGTAAAGGGGCATCCAGAGATTTGAAATTTTTTATTACTCCCCATATCTAGCCTATAATGCAAGGTACCTAGAACAAGTTCCTAGAGAAGTCACATAAAAGTTTTAAATGTGCTTTAGTGACAGGAAAGAAATTTAAGTTGACCCTATTGGTTGGCCCACATCAACTTGTCAAGTGATTTATCTTTTAATTGGGATCAGAATTGTTCTGTAACTTCAGAAGACACTGTGCTACTCTAGCCATTGGGAAAAAAATGGGCTCATTGAACAATTTAAGAGGCATAAGCTCTCTGAGTTCCTGGTTTGACCAGTTTTCCAGTATTTATTGGACAAGTGCTCTCTTGTGAAAGAGAAGTTCCCTGAGGTTGTATATTTAGAGGTTCAAAATATGAATTCTGGATAGAAGGCTAGAACCACACAATTCTTTCCATGCCCTTGCTGTCTTCTACCAAACTATACTCAAAGCTCTTTGAAATCTTAACCCAGAATTTATTGCAAGATATCCAGAATCATTTTGTCATACCTAACATTCTCTGCAGACAGTACCTTCCTCTATTTTTCTCTCCAGCACTTTATTGGTATCTTTACCATTCCAGGGATCTCACTAATATGACAACAGAGCTTTACAGTTTGCAGTCATTTTTCCCAAATGTTATCTTGTATCACCACAACACTTTGAAATAAATAATACCATTTGCTTTGCATGATGAGGAAACCTAGATTCAGAGATTATTAAAAGTTTACAGTGACGAGACTAATAAGTAATGCATCATGCCTCAAATCCAAACCCTCTCTTTTAATGGCTCACTCAGTAACATCCCTGCTGCATGAGCATCTAGATTGCATCTGCAACCATCTTGGAAAAGCTGAATATGGTGGGTATTGGGGGAGTCAGACTTGAAGCCTTTTGGCCAGCCAGTGTAGCCAGCTGGTGAACCCTGGATTCAGTAATAGACCCTGTCTCAAAGGACAAGGTGAAGGAGAGATGAAGACACTCTTGGCCAACTTCTGACCTCTTCTCTCTCTCTCTCTCTCTCTCTCTCTCTCTCTCTCTCTCTCTCTCTCTCTCTCTCTCTCTCTCTCTCTCTCTCTCTCCCTCCCTCTCTCCCTCCCTCCCTCCCTCCCTCTCTCCCTCTCCCTCTCCCTCTCCCTCTCCCTCTCCCTTTCCCTCTCCCCCCCTCTCTCCCTTTCTTCCCTTTTGATTATAGCCTTTGATTATAGCCTCTTGAATGATATTGACTCACCAATAAGTCTGCCAGCATGAGGACTTGAGACAGGCCTATTTGCTTCTGGGTTCTGTCTTCTGAAAGCATAGCCCTGTGGTATTGGTATTTGCACTAATTAGCTTTTTATGTCTGTCACAGAATATCTCAAAAAAATTGAAAGAGAAAAGAATGATTTTAATTTATAACTTCTGATGTCTTGGCCTAGGCTCACATGTCCCCTGTCACTAAGGAAATAGGCCTTTATATCCATTTTTTTCTAGTGAGTATAGTCTTGGAAATTCTGTCTCACAGATAGGATCTTTTAGTCAATTTTAGAAGAGGAAACTTAACACTAAGAAAGAGTGCCAATGAACAATTCTTGCCCATTTCATGTCTAGAATTGTGGTTTTATAACTTACAAACATCACAATCAATAAAAATACACAATGATAACCTCTAGTTATGTAAATCTAGATTTAGAAATCCAGCTCACTATTAGTCTTCCTGAAAACTGTGTAAATGGCAATGGAAAATTGGAAATTGTGTAAATGAACACCCCCCCCTCTTCCAGTCTCCATTACAACTTGATAGGTCCTGTGTACCCTGTGTTGGGATTCTCAGACCAAGGACTGTAAAGCCAAGGCTGTGATGGGTGGTGACACGATTCCTGTTCATAACCTTCAGAGAAGAAAATATAATATGTCTGTGGCCAGGTTTTTCTGAAAGATAACCAGGTGTGTAATTTGCAAGCAAATGACAATCGACATGACTATTGATTGGGCTGACCAGCTAATTATGAACTTGCAATCCCTGAAGCCCCAAGATTTCCCCCCCTGTTTCCCATACTGGACATCTTCCACCAGATCCCATTTGTTTGCTCTCACCTCATCCCCAGAGAGAGACATCTTCTCCCACCAGCTTTCCCTGTGTCCTTCTCCAGCTTGCTGGCCTCTTAATAGCTGTCACCAGATTTCAAAGGGGCTTTTCAGCTTATTGCATAATCAGATTTCCTCCAACTGCCCCCACTCCCATCATTACCTCAGGGTGTTGGAACTTTGCTGTGAGCTGCTGACAGATCATTAAAGATCCCAGCTGTTTCTGAGCCCTAACAACCTCTTTCAACTGGTCTCCTTCCAAGAACAGCTGCAAAAGCTCTGGCAAGGAAGGGTGGGGACACAGTTTAGCATGATAACAAATCAGTAGGGAGTGGCCATTTTCCCAGGAAAAGCTATGAAGCAGTGGTAGGCTTCCCAGCAACACTAGACCCTCCACCCTTTCAGCCCCCATCCCCCAGAAGAGAGGCAAATTTATGCTAAGTCAATGTGAGAAAACTCCTCTTAGTCAAAAGGAAATCAGTAATAGCTCCACCCTTTGCTGCCAGAAGGACTGGAAATATTGCTTGCTGTCTCCATGATTCACAAAAGGATCTGTCAGTAGAGACAAAAAGATTACTATCCCACACACATATTGTGTAATACACACTCATTTGCACCTAATTTGCCATATAGAAGAAACAATGTGAGCTGACACCTAGTCAAACCCTGGGTGTTGAGCAAAGTACTCAACACATGTTTTCTTATGTATTTTCATAGCAGGTCAAGCATGGTGGAGGGAACCAAGGCCTCAAGACATTGAATAATTTGTTTGATGTTTCCTAATTAAAATGAAGTGAACCTAGGATCTGAACTAGAGTCTGGTTAAAGAGTGCAGTCTAATAATGTAGTCAACATGTGTTTTTGTATATTTTCATAGCAACGCATGTCCTCCCCAATAAAAGTGGTTGAGTGAGTTCTTTTTTAATGAAGCCCTATTCATATATTATATAAATTTATTTTATGTGCATTGGTGTTTTGCCATGGGTGTTGCATCCCCTGGAACTGTAATTAAAGATGATTGTGACTCTCATGTGGGTGCTGGGAATTAAACCCAGGTCCTCTGGAAAAGCAGTCAGTGCTCTTAACCACTGATCCATCTATCCAGCCCCTAATCATATATTTAAAATAATACTTTATTAATTGTTAGTTTGAGAATTTCATAAATGTATTTTTATTCACAGTCTACTCCTAAATTTACTCCACCTCCCTACCTATCCAAGTATGGGGATATGTTTCAAATTTAATTAAAAAAAAAAAAGTCTGAGATATCAGAGGGATCTACCCACAGTTAGTCTAGAAGGATCAGAAAGTGGTAACTCACACCTTTAATCCCAGCACAGGGAATATCCGGGAGTGATGACCTGCGCTCTTAATCCTAGCAGGTCTGAGTTTGAAGGCAGTTTAGTTTATAGGGGGAGTTCCAGGCTCCTAGGCAGGCAGTGGTGGTGTCACGCCTTTAATCTTAACCTGGATGTGAAACAACTGGGTGAAGAGGGTATTTAAGACAGGCACAGAAAGACAGAGCAGGCAGAAGAAGCCACAAGGAGCAAGGCTGAGGAAGCTGGAAGACAGCTGTGTGAGATTTGACTGTGGTGTTTCCTCTCTTTGATATTTCAGCCTTTCCCTGAAATCTGGTTCTGAGTTTCCTTCATTCATGCAACATCCGAGTTTTTGTTCTCTCTTTTTTATCCCAATTAATCCAATTTGTACTGCCCAATTACTCTCAGATGTAAGGCTATCCCCTAGTGTATAGTCAGTCTCCTGGCAAGGGGTCATACCCTTAAAGCAGACTCTCCCTTTTCTGAAAGCCATCAATTGCTTTTGAACCTCAGCTGTTGAACCCACCTCCTTTTTCCATGCTGAGACTTTCTTTGTCTTGAGCATGCTCAGGTCATCAGGATGCTATGACAACTTCTGTGAGTTTATATATACCACTTTTCCTGTTGAGTCTGGAAAAGAGAGTTGCCTGGTTTTTTTTTTTTTTTTTGTTCTCACAAGTTTTCTTATGCCTCTTTCATCATGGCCCTTGAGCCTTTGGGAAGGGGTGTGATATAGATGTCCCATTTAGGAATGATCATTCTGTAGTCATTTATTCTCTGCTCAGTGGCCAATAGAATGGGTCTCTTGGTTTATTGTCATCTAAGAAGAAGATTCTCTGCTGAAGGTTGAGAGATGCTCTAACCTGTGGGTATAGTGATAAAATCAGTATGAGTTGTTTGAATATTATGTTCAATTAGTGGAATAATAGCAGTAGGTTCTCCTCTAGGGCTTATGACCTATCCAGCATCAGGTTCTGGATCCTGATAACAATGTCAGATAGTGGTTCCATCTTGTGTCTGTGCTATGTATCTAAATACTACCCCCTATAGAAGCTGGTTACTTTCATAACATTAATGTCATTTTTGTGCCAGTAGGAAAATCTTACCAGGACAGTCATTATTATAGTTCATAGGGTTCACAGTTGAGTAAGACTGAAAATGACTTTTCTACTACGCTACTAAAAGTCATAGCACCTTCCAGAACTATGAAAGTGAGCCGGGATGGATGGAACTTCCAGGTTACTTCTAACTTGACTTCTTCTCCATGTCCTATGACTCAAGTATGTAGTACCTTCAGCAACCAGATAACATAAAGCTCTAGAATGTGACCAAGAGCAGTGACAATACCCTGCAAACTCATTAGCTAACAACTTCAGAAGAGGTAACCCACCCCTGGTATTGGACTTTTTATTTGTTAGCCTGTGGTATCTGTAGGGGTAGTGTCCACTCATTAGAGGATAATGCCATTCAAATTCTTACCTACAGCACTTTCTTTTCCTGAAATGTCCTTCACTTCTAAACTTTTATTAAGACAACTTCTAATTATTTTTCAAGATTTATCTTTATACTCATATACAATAAGAAAAAATGCAAGAACTATCTCTTTCTTTGTCCAATGGACAATCTCAATCATTTTTTGTACATTCACTTTTATAGTATTTTTTAAGACAAGGTCTCACTATGAATCTCTTGCTGTTCTGAAATTCACTACATAGACCAGACTGGCCTTGAACTCACATAAATCTGCCTGCCCCTGTCTTTTGAGTGGTAGGATTAAAGACATGTGCTATCATACCGGGCTTCTCTTCTACATCCTTAAATGACTCTATTACTGTTTTTTGTGATACAATTTGTTATGTATGAAAGCTTTTAATAACTTTATGCATCATGAGAGCTAAGAAAAGTGTGGTGAGAAGCCTAGAGAGCTAACCCAGCAGTTAAGAGCACTGGCTGTTCTTATAGAGCTTCTGAGTTCTGTTCCCAGCACCCATATGGAAGCTCACAACTGTCTATAACAGTAGTCCTCTGAGATCCAACACCCTCACTTGGTATATAGATATACATGAATGCAAAGCACCCATATACATAAAATAAATATATCTTTTTTCTGAAGAAACATATGTTGAATTTCTCATTTTCAAGGCCTCAGAGAACATTGCCTCAATATTTCAGCCAGTTCCCAAGAGTTTTATCCACCAGCTCTGCTCCATCTCCTCTGTCATTTCCTCTATTATTGCTTTTGTCTATCACTACACCACTTTGAAATGAAACTCAATACCTTCTCTGCTTTCTACAATCAATATCAGTTTTTCATGTCTGTCATAGTTTTGAAGGGAAGGCATCAAATAAAATTGAATAGCAGAGCACTCTGCCTTCTACTTTCTTATTTATGCCTTTCTATGTCTCCCTTCCATCTTATAAGCAACAGAATTCCCAAACTCTTCACATATTTTATGCAGAATGATGGTGTCAACCAAGTACCATTAAGATCTTGTAATAAAGATACTATAAGGAACTGAGAGTTGAATGTGAACAGTGGGTAGCTAAAATCCCAATCAAAGCTGCCTATATTCAGCATTATTCAGTTGAAATGTACAGTGCTATCTAATTGGGATGCAGACATAAAGAGCATGAAAGAACATTTCCTCCATTGTGGCAGAAATTTGTCTACTGAAGATTTTTAAATGATAGATCAGATAGATCAAATTTTCAAAGTATTAAAATTGATATCAAATATTTATTTCTAATAATTTTTCCATATCCACCACTACACCCCACTTTCCCCTTTTCCCAGTCCTCCCACAGCCTCTTCCCATGCCAGCCCCCCATCCATTCCCCAGATAGGGCAAGGAATCCCAAGGTGAGTCAATTCAATCTGGAATATCCTGTTTAGGAAAGACCAAGTCCGTGGCCTAAGTATCAAGGCTGGGTTAGGTTTTCCCCTGTAGGGTATGGGCTCCAAGAAGTCAGTTCATGCACCAGGAAAAAACTCTGGTCTTACTACAAGAGGCTTCAGAAACTGCCCATGCTATTTGACTGTCATCTATTTTCAAAGGGCTTAGATCCTTTCCATGAAGGTTCATCAGCTGTCATTTCTGAGTCTGTGAACTCCCAATAGCATAGAACAGCCTACTCTGTGGGTCTCCTCATCATGATCCTGATCCTTTTGCTCATGTAATCTCTCCTCCCTCTTTTCAGCTAGACTAGGAGCTCCACCCTGTGTTTAGCTATCAATCTCTGCATCTGCCTCCATCAGTTTCTGGATGAAGGTTCTAAAGTGGCAATTATGGTGTTCATTCATTTGATAATAAAGAAAGGCCAGTTTAGGCTCCCTCTCCACTATTGCGTGGAGTCCTAGCTAGGCTCGTTCTGTGGGTTCTTAGGTGATTCCTTAGCTATAGGCTTCTCTCTAACCTCACAAAGGCTCTCTCTATCAAAATATCCACTTCTTTGCTCTCCCTCTCTGTTACTCCCCCCACAACCATCCCATTCTCTCATGTTCTCTTCTCACCTCCTCTTACTCTCTCCCTCCACTGTATGATCCCAGTTTACTCGAGATCTTCTCTATTTCCTCTTACCAGGGGGAATCCATAGATATCTCTCCTAACTTTCTCCTGTTACCTAGCTTTTTTGGAGGGGGGGGGGTGAATTGTAGCTTGATTATTCTGTGCTTTACATCTAAAATCTACTTATGAGTGAGTACATACCATGTCTATCTTTCTGGGTCTGTATTACCTCACTCAGAATGAAATTCACAAGATCTATCCATTTGTCTGCAAATTTCAGATTGTCCTTTTTTTTTTTTTTTTTTTCTACTGAGTAGTACTCTATTGGGTAAATGTACAATTTTTAAATTTATTTTTCTGTTGAGGGGCATATAGATTTCCTCCAGTTTCAGGCTACTACAAATAATACTGCTATGAATATAGTTAAGCTAATGCCATTGGGGTAAGAAAGTGCTTCCTTTGGGTATATGCTCAATAGTGATAATATTGCTAGATCATTGGGTAGATTGATGCTCAGTTTTCTGAGGAACCACTTGTAATAAGAAGTTTCTGGCTTGAGCTTTCCAGCCTAGCCCAAAAGTTTAGACCCACTCTCAGCCCTGCTGTCACCCCAAATAATCACACAAAGGCTTTTTATACTGATTGACCTATGGCTCAGACATATTGCTAACTAGCTCTTTCTTCTTAACTCAATCTATTTCCATTAATCTATTTAGCCATGTGGATGGGTACCTTTTCTCAGAGCAGTGTGGTTGTCTTCTTTCCTCTGTGTCTGTCTCTGTGGTGGCTCTCTTGGTGGATCTCTGCTCTTCCCAGAGTTTCTTTCTGGTAACCCACCCACATTTTTTGTCTGCCTTCTGACCAATCAGCTTTTTATTAAACCAGTAGGAGAGACAAATATTCACAATGTACCAGAACATAGTCCCGCTACAAACTGCCATACTGATTTCCAAAGTGGCTGTACAAGTTTACATTCCCATCAACGATGGAGAAGTGTTCCCCTTGCTCCATATCCCCTCCAGCACCGATTGTCATCTGTGTTTTGGAACTTAGTCATTCTGACAGGTGTAAGGTGGTATTTCAGAGTTGTTTTGATTTGCATTTCTATAACGGCTAAGAATGTTGATCAATTCTTTAAGTGTCTTTCAGCCATTTGGAGTTCTTCTGTTGAGAATTTTCTATTTAGTTCTGTATCCTATGTTTTAATTGGGTTCTTTGGATTTTTTTGAGCTCTAGTTTCTTGAGTTCTCTATATTTTATAGATCAGCGTATGTCAGGTGTAGAGTTGGTAGAGATCTTTTCTCATACTATAGGCTGTCATTTTTTCTTATTGATCATGCCCTTTGTCTTATAGAATCTTCTCAGTTTCAGGAGGTTCCATTTATTAATTGATGCACTCAGTGTCTGTGCTACTGGTGTAATATATAATTCTCAAAGTTTTAGTTAAAGTAATAAGAGAACAAAAGGAAATCAAGGGGATACAACTCTGTTCAATAATAGAACTTTGGGAGGCATTGCAATCCCTGACTTCAAGCTCTGTTATAGAGCTATGGTAATAAAAACAACTTGTTACTGGTATAGAAACAAATCTGTGGATAAATGGAATCAAATTAAAGACCCTGACATTAATCCACACACCTATGAATACCTAATTTTTGACAAAGAGGCCAAAAATATACGATAGAAAAGAGATAGCATCTTCAACAAATGATGCTGGCAAAACTAGATGGTGGTTTGTAGAAGAATGCAATTTAGACCCATATCTATCACCCTGCACAAAACTCAAGGCCAAGTGCATCAAAGACCTCATCATAAATACAGCTATACTGAACCTGATTTAAAAAAAAAAAAAAGAAAGAAAGAAAGTGGGAAATACCCTTGAATGCATTGGCACAAGAGTCCATTTCCTAAAGATATTAAATATTTAAAGGAACAACAGTAATAATGCCTTACCAAATCTGTAATGTTTGATGTAATTATAAAATAAATTTATTGACTCAGATAAATAAAAAAAGGACAATAACAGATAAAGAAAAAATAATCTGGATTATTATTTTAAGTAGAAAACATGAAATTAGTAACTAAATTAAATGTAAATGGATACTAAAAATCAAGTTAAAGGGTAAGTATGATTAGACTTGATTTTAAAAACTTAGCTGCATCCTTATACAAGAGACAGAATCTTTGAGAAGGTAGGAAAGGAGAAGAACAGTTTTAAAGAGCAGTCTACATAAACCCATTCAAAAGAGAAATGATGCTGTGATATTATCATCAGTGAAAATAGACATTAAATTTTTCACTATGGCATGCAAAATAATGGGTTTCATTGTGGTATTTTATGTATTATTTTCCTCCTTTTCGCGCCCCCCCACTGCCCTGCTCCATTCCTCTCTCACCCTTTCTTTTTCCCAAACAGTCTCTTCAGCTTTTATAACAATAAAGTTTAAAGGCAGAAATAACAAATATCAAATAAAAAGCGAAACATTTTTAAAAACATTAACAAAATTGGTAAACTCAAAACTGATTGGGAGAAGGGAGATTTACAGATTCAAGGAAAAGTCAGCTGTCATTACAGTTCTTAAGGAGTTACAAGAAAGGCAATGTAGCACATGTGTTTTATAAAATGTTCTTAGCTAGAATATATATAAAAAAAAACTTTGGATGTACTAACAAGAAAAAAGAACTTTTACAGAAAAAAAATTTTTAAAGGTAAGTCAAGTAAGAAAAGTTGCAAGTGTCAATAAAGAAATGTGTATACTAGGCATCAAGAATATGCAACTTAAGACAATCAGATACTAACAGATCTACAGAAGAAAAGGCTAAAATTAAAGTAACTAATTAATAAAACTATATTTGGGTTGGAATTAAAAAATTAGAATTCTCATGCACACCTGGACAGAGTAAAAGCTGATAGTCATCTGTACCTATTAAAGCAAATATACATGCTTTATGGCATGCTGATTACAATTATGCATATGTGAACCTCTAAATGAACACTTAGGTCATTAAATATCCGTACAGGACTGCTCTTATTGCAAAATATATAATCAAGAATTTCATACAGGCTCTATTTCAAAAGCCTAAATCTCGACATAACCAAGTATCCAAGAATATAGAAGATGCATCCATAACCACAAACAATAATATGAATCTAAAGAGAGCCCTAGAACAAGAAAGATATAACAGATTTGTGCTATATAAGTCCATTCTTATAAAACTGAACACTATAAAGTTAATCGATAGTGTCCCATGTGGCATGTGTTGAATAGGAAGAGGCAGAAAGCACCATACAGAGTACTGAAAATATATTGTTTTGATCTGAGCAATAATCACACAGATCATCTGTATAAAAGTTTATTATGCACTATACACAGGGTATGTGTACTTTATTATTTGTGAAGTATGTGTACTTTACTGTTTGTGAAATATGTTTCAGTTAAAAATCAACAAGTATGATATAGATAGATGGGTAGGTAGGTAGATAGATAAATAGAGATAGATAGATAGATAGATAGATAGATGATAGATAGATAGATAGATAGATATTTCTTAAATAAAAATTACTTAGCCATGGTAGTCAATAACCATATAGTAATAATAAATAATAATAATACACTTGCCTCTTTTCCATAATCTATAAGTTCCCTCAGCACAAAAGTACAACTCAGTGACAATTACACTATAATTTTCTGACACTTAGTAGGTGCCCCAAATGTAATTATTGTGTCTGCAGAGCTAGAGTAATGGAAGGAGATAAACTCCATCTTTGTAAGGTGCTATCTGGTTCATCTGATGGGATGTGTGAATGACCTATTTTTAGGAATCCACTGGTTCAATGAGCTAGGTGAATGGTAAATCATGCTAGCTACCATATGGAGATAGTCACAGTCCTGAAAAATAACTACTCAGTCCAGGAATTGTCTGATACATGGGGATGCTGAGATATAAAATAGCATCTTATTCTGTCAAATAGCCTTAATGAAGACTTGAAAAATGCCAAACGTAAACAGAATTTAAGAAAGTGGTATAGTCATAAGTGAGGTGATTTAAAAATATGTTTTCAATGAGGGAATTCCAAAAAGATAAAAAAAAATTATATCTATAAAAGTATATCTCAAGCTATCTATCAAGGCTGATTAATACTTCTTTGAAGAGTTTGGGGAAATGGTCCAAATTCTAATCAGTCTTTAGAGAATAGCCTCAAGGAAGGACATGCTATACCACTGCTCTAATTTTCCTGCTTCTGTAATAAAATTCCTTGACCAAAAGCAACTTATGAAAGAAAGGATCTGTCTTGCCCTACAGTCCCAGAAAAAATACAATTCCTCATGGCAGGTGTTCTGGCATGGAAACAGTAAGATGGATGATCACATCTACCCACACACAGGAAACACAGAGAACAAGAAATGAGTGAAGGTTACAAAACTTCAGCATCCACCCTCAGGAATTCACTTACTCCAGCAAAACTCCACCTCCCAAATCTTCCATAACCCTCCCAACAAGAGCCACCAACCACATGTTTGATCTCATGAACCTATCAGGGTCATTCTCACTCAAACCAAAACATTCTGCCTCTGGCTCCCATAGGCTCATGACTATCTCACATTGTAAAATTCATTTAGTCAAACTTCAAATGCTGACCCTCATGAAAATATGACTATTAATGAGATGGCTGAAAGTATCATCAGTTGACATTTGTTGATCACTTTGGGGCAGATATCTACTGTGCATATACGAACAACTCAGCATAGGCTAACCATGCTGTCCAGAAACCCTGATTCTTAGAGGCTTAACTCAAACATTCATAAAACTTCACTCATGGTTTGGAGGAGTTTTGGGGATGGAATGGGCAGAAAGATTCCAATGTACACTTTCAGTCAGGAACCTGGCTCTTTCATAACATTGACATAACCTCCTCCATTTCTATAAAGAATTCTTAATTTAGTTGGTGGGGAGAAAAAAACCCAAAGTTTTCTCATGGAATATTATTGGGTCAGTCATCTTAAGCTTGTTTTCATATTCCATTAACCAGAAATTCTTCCTTACTCTCAGATATGAAAATCTATAAATTACATCCTCTCTATACTAAATGCTCTTTCTTATGTCAGGAAATGTTCACCACAGTTTTTAGCTTAAAGTGCCCTAACCCTAAAGAAGGAGAAACTAAGGGCGAGCTGGATAAGTATCTAACCTAAAAACAGATAGCTATTCATGTATGAAAAATGTTACAAATAAATTCATTAACCTTTACAAATAATATTTATTAATAATTATAAGTTCAATGTTAGGAGATGCCTATAAATATATTTATTGTAGTGAATTAATACTAATGAGTTTGAACTTGCAGATGGAAAACTAGATTCTAAGACACAGCCACCCACCAGAGTCATTTCCTCCCATGAGTCTATAATGAATGAAATAAGGTACTGCTGCCCTGGTGTCTCTGAATACATGCTGTCCAGACAAACTGAAACAAATAGAAATGTATATATACAGCAAATAAGCACTTGCTACCAAAGAAAGTCCATGAATTGAAAGAGTTTAATCCTTACAACTCTATGAAATAGGTCTTTCTATGAAGCTAATGGGATGCTGAGATGTAAATGGATTTTTCCAAGGCTATACAGCCAGAATTGTACAGGCTGTATTTTTGTATTTATAGAGGCAAAGTTTCATCCAAAGCTACTTTAATTCTAGAAATTGTACATTGGTCAGTTACATTGAAGACTAACTGAACAAAGATGATACCAACAATGAGATTAGTATATAGCTTTCATCCCTGGTACTCCTTAACGTTACTCACACAGACAGAAAAATCAGTATAATTCAGTTGTCACCTCATCTTCATTGAGGATAGGACATTTTTTCATAGAAAATAGCTACACAGAAAATGTATGAAACTAAATTTTTTAAATTATATTAAAATGAAGGATCTACCAAGGTATTTTTTTTCCTTTTGTGTAGCTTCAGATAATAAAAATAGCTAAGTATTCTGTCTAAATTATCTCACTTAATTCTCATCAAGTCTTAAAAATCACAAAATTCTACTTGAATCTAACAGGACATAATACCAAGTTTTAACACAAAGTCAAAAAGTGTGATATCTCATCAATTGGAAATAAACCCTCCGGGAAACACTTCCACGGTGCTTTCTGAACATCTCTCTGCATGACAGGAAGGGTCTGCTCAAGGCTTTCAAGAATACAGGCTTCTGGAAATCCAAGGCTTGGCTTTCACAATTCTACCTTTTCACTTCCAAGAAAGCCCACTTCTGTGAAGCATTGGTGTGAACAACAGTCACGAGTGGGAAGAGCAAATAGGATGAGAAGGAGGAATGAACTGGTCCTATAATTTTAGAACAAGTTGGGGGAAAGCATTAGATTTCTAGGTTTTATTTCTAGCTAGCTCTGCTTCCATTTTTAAGCAGCTCTATCTACCCTTGGCTCCCTTAATTATAGGAAGTAAAAAAAAAAAAATCCTTGGTATATAGCACAATGTCACACTTGAGGGAAAGTTCCTATGTTTCAGGCAGAGCAGGCCCAGAACCCATCATATTTTGAAACTCACATTGCATTATAAAATGGTTTCACATTCTCTGAAAATACTTTCAGTCTCAATTTAATAATGTCTAAGAAGATAAAATTGCATGTGTATGTGAACACACCAAAGATCAATGTAGGATATTGGAAACGGACATTGATTTTAAGGAAAGATGATCCTATTCACCATAACAGTGAAAACTGTGGTTCATCCCATCCTTTCTCTCCCTATATTCCTCCTTCTGCAATAAATGTCTCACTCCATCAAGTAAAAGGTTTTATGCATTGTGTATGTCCTCAGTAGAATTAACTACATATGTTATCCTTATTATCAAGGGAGACCCAAGTGTCTCTTATTAAAAAATAAAAAAGAGAGAAAGAAAAAGAAGAATACCAAGGGAGGAATGTCAGTGTTAACAGCACTGTTTCCCAATATGTAGTTATCTTTCTATTCTGAAATTCACATGAATGTTTTTCTGTTTGGAGAATATAGTAAAGGAAGAATAGACCTGAAAATTGCCAAGGACTCTTTCAATACTGTGAAATGCTATCGATCAGGATTCAACAGTTACTGAACATAGATGATTAGTGTTTCAACACCAGGATTCCTAGAAACAAACATTCACAATTGCATTGATATTCATTGCTTCAGTTTCAGTGCTGGAATTTCATAAGCCACCTTGAGAGTTTCCAAAAAGGTAAAATTTTGACTAGAGGCCATTTATTTGACATGGAATATAATAAGCTCCTGGTTTCTCCAGCTTGAAGAAGTGGACCAGTCTCATATCAATCCTGTATAGTTCTTGGTGTATTCCTTTTGATCCGCAAGGCTTAATGATGCTATCACAGTAGATGTCATCAGAAGTAGAAAGATATATTTTAATCATAGTCTCCATCATACACATTCCATATTTGCTCCAAACACAACTACTTTCTTTTCTTGTTGGGTTCCCAGGCTTCCACAATCTCCTTTCCCATCCTTCTCCTTCACGGCACCTGTACACATCTGGGAGTCTGGGTTCAGATGCACTGATATTCTCATGTCTCTTAGCCTGTTTCTCACTTATGGACCAAAGCAGCAATCTCTTTCTAAAACTGATCCTCTTGATCTAAAGTTAGTCACACCGAAAATTTGACAACTAACGACTCTTGCCTCTATTTCTCTACCGCTCCATCCAGACATGCAGAATTCTGTTCAGCCTCACTGAAAGCTTTCTTATTTCATCAGACACAAAAATATCAATGCCAGCTCACATAACTCACGGCTACAGCATCTACCCGGTGTCATTTCATTTAATTTGTAAGGAGTTATGATGAAATAAAAAAAATCTTCAGAAAGAACCTAAGGCTGAAATCTACCTTTTAAATGTTTTCTCATTCTCTTTCCTTTACCTGCCACAGTGCCTCACTTTTCAAACTCATATATGTGACTCTCATAACAACCAAATTCATATTAGGAATCTGTTATATCTAGTTTCATACTGTTGTTGTGACAAAATAAACAAAAACAAACAAACAAACAAAAAAACCCCTCCAAAAGCAAATTAGAGGAGAAACAGATTTGCTTTGCTTCAACTTACATGTGACCTTTGTCACTGAGGGAAGTCAGGGCAGGAACTTGAGGAAGCTGCGGAGAAATGCTGCTTCCTGGTTCATGTTAGGTTGCTTTCCTATTCATCTCAAGACCATCTGCCTAGAGAATGGTGCCTCCCATATTAGCACGGGTCCTCCTACATCAATTATCAATCAAACAAATCCCCTACAGACATGCCTACAGGCCAATCTGATCTAGGCAATTCCTCAGCTGAGATTGTCTATCATATTGATGGATAAAACTAAGTAGAAATGAATCTTATCAATTCAGTGCTTCGTCTCAATCTCCCAATTACCGCACTGTTCTCTGTTTAAATGTAAGAAATTAGCTGCGAGTGTCAAGGCTAGAGGTCCTTGTGGTTGTCTACGGTCTGTGCTGCTACCCAAGGCTGTGTCACTGTCTAGGGCCTCTGCTACCACCAGAGGCCAGATAAATTCCTTCAGTCTGTGCTACTGCTAAAGGCAAGGTTGATGATATCTGTGCCCTGTGTTACAAACAAGGGTCATGTATGTCAGTGATCTGTGCTGCCACATGCCTGTGGACCATTTTGCCACCTGAGGACATGTCAATATTTGTGGTTGCTGCTGAAGCCTGTGAAGGTGTTTGGGGTCCATGCTACCACTATAGATGATATTGAGGTCTGTGGTCAGAATACCCAAAAGAGATCATGTTGATGACTCTAGTCTATGTTACCACCTAAGGACTTATGGATGACCTTAATCTTTGCTGCTGCCTGAATCTTTGTTGATGATCATGGGCCATGCTGCCACAGAGTGGGGATAGTGGTAGAGGTAATGGTGTACATGTTCTGTGCTGCAGCCAGAGTCCATGCTGGTCCATGTTGTGATCAGAAGCTATGTGAATGTCCTGGCCTGTGCTACCACTGGGAGATTGAGGCCTGTGATTGACGCTGTTGCTAGAAATTATACAGACATCTATTATCTGTGTTGATGCTAACTGTAATTGTCAGGAACGCTTCTTTTACAGTGGCATTGATATCTGCAGACTCACACTTGAAAATAGGGGGTGTCCATGGATCCCCTGAGAAGGGGAAATAGATAAGATCTCCTAAGTAAATTGGGATTGTAGGAAGAAGGCGACAAAGAAAGATGGGAAAAGACCATAAGTCAATGGGATGGTTGAGTTGGGGGGGGGGGACAGAGAAGGAGAACAGTAAAATGGATATCTTGATAGAGGGAGCTGTTGTGGGGTTAGAGAGAAAGATGGTGCTATGGAAACACCTAAGAATCCACAAAGATGACCCTAGATAAGACTCTAAGCAATAGTGGAGAGGGTGCCTAAACTGCTCTTCACCTATAATCAAACTGATAACCATGCTAATTGTCATCATACAACTTTCATCCAGCACCTGATGAAAGCAGATGCAGAGATCCACAGCTAAATACTGAGTAGAGCTCCCAGTCCCGCTGAAGAGAAGGAGGAGAGATTATATGAGAAAAGGGGTCAAGATCATAATGAGGAAACCCGCAGAGACAGCTGATCTGAGCTATTGAGAGCTCATTGACTCTGAACTGACAGCTGGGGAACCTGCATGAAACTGAGCTAGGCCCTCTAAATGTGGATGACAGTTTAATGGCATGGGCAGTTTGTGGGGCCTCTGGCAGGAGGATGAGAATTCATTCCTAGTGCATGAACTGGCTTCTTAGAGTCCATTCCCTACTGAGGAATCCTTGCTCAGGCTCCATACTGAATGAAGGGGCTACCTCAACTGTTTGTGCCAGACAGCATTCATTCACCCTGGGAGTCCTTACCCCCTCTTCACACACAAAAATAGCCTAGACATAAAGCTATTGAAAAGCATTCTTTAAAATTGTGGTGGAGATGCTGTGGTATAGATCTTCACAGCTGATGGCTTCTACCAGCGGTGGGAGTGGGGAAGAACCCAAATTTTAAGGAGCTGGCTAACAAACAATTAATTAAATATATATTTTTCTTTCTCTATCTAAGATGAGCTCACAAGAGGGAGAGATGGATCTGGGAGGACTGGGAAGTCTGTAGGATTGGGGTACATTATGGGAAATTCCCAAATAATCAATAAAAATATTTGGTTGGAAGAAAATTTGGCTGGGGAAATAGTTCAGTCAGTTAAGTGTCTATCAGGTGAACATGAGGACCTGAAGTCAGACCCCCAGCAATCAAATGAAAGCCAAATACTGTGGTATACATCTATAAACCCAGCACTTGGGAGACACAGTGAGAGACCCTGCCTAAAAAAAAAAAAAAAGTTGAAGAACCATGGAGGAAGATAGAGCTACAGAGGGGCGGGGATAAACGTAAGCAATTGTACTCCACAGCTTTGTGTTTTGTTGCAGTCATCACTGGGGAGACAAATGTCACTTCAGTGGGCCTCCAGTCCTTTATCTTGCTAAGCAGCATAGAAGTTCTTTGACAAAATAGTTTTGTGTAACATCATACTCATTCTGATTCTAATATATTATTATATTGAATGTAGGTCCCCATTAAGGATTGAGTACTGAATTTTCTAATTTTAAAGTATCTCCTTTCTCCTCCATACACTGAACTTTGGTTATAAAAATAGAAACACATTATCATGCAGATCCACACAAGGAGGTTGGCTCTTTGGTTAACTTTTTGTAAATAGTGCAATAATCCCATAAATCTATTTTGCAAGGTTAGGGTGGTCTGTGAACTTACATGACTTCCTGTTGTCTCTCCTTGGGTATTTTTAGGAAGAAGGGTTATTGAAGTATAGGTGTGTGCATCATTTACAGTATCACAGTTTAAAATGGTGGTGACCATTGTTGGTGGGTCAAGATCAGGAATAATTTTGGAATTACATAAATGTCAGCAAACATTGGGAACCTCAAATGTTGGATTGACTGCACTGTCGGAAATAGTATATTGTCACTTTTAGACTCTGGCCCGTGGTGATATATTTTATATTTAATAAATTCGTCTGGAGTATCAGAGAACAGATCCATCCACAGTCATTTACCCTGAGAAGTTGCCTGGATGTGAATTGATTGTGGTCTGTTTCCTCTCTCTGATATTCCAGATTTTCCCCAATATCTGGCTCTTAGTTTTCAATAATACCAACTAGAATTCATGTTTTACTGCCCAACTATTTTCTTTTTACTTTTCATATGTATTTATCTAGCAAATATTGATAAGTATTTAAATATTCCCAATTCTCCACTGACTTGATGAGTATGCCAATAAAAAAGTGATCATCTCTCTGTAGATCAAAAATTACTGGGATATGTTGATTCAGAAGACAACATTCTAAAGCTGTAAAAAATATGGATACAAAGTATAGTAGAAAATCACTGCACTAATAGATAAAGTGGAAAAAGTATTCAAATACTACCCACAGGTGCTAATAAGGTGTGTTCATGATTTTGTTCTACCAATTACTAAGTCATCAGCATGGTGGGGGGGGGTGCTAAGAAAACGTATCAGTTGTTCTTAATGAAGGCCTTCCAGGTAGTCCTCCATTGCGCCATATTTGGGCTTTCAAGCAGAAAAGACCTCTCTGCAGCTTCCCTTTTCACTTCCTTCTTGTTTCATCTCTCCCCTACCTTTGTTTTTCTTTACTTTTTGCCCACTCCCCTGTCTTCCTCTCCTACTCTCTCCCTCTCTTTCTCCTTTTATCTCCATCTTCACCTGTCCCTAATGGCATCTTTATTGTCCCCTCTTCCTCTATTGCTAGCTATGTTCCCATGGCTGTTCTAGGTATCTTGTACTAGGGACTAGGAATGATAATGAAGCCCAAGGTTCTAAGTCAGTGGTTCACAACTTGTGGGTCACAACCCCTTTCGAGGTTGCCTATTATATATTCTACAAATCCGATATTTCCATTACTATCCATAACAGTAGCAGAACAGCAGTTATGAAGTAGCCACAAAATATCTCATGGTTGGGGGTCATCACAACATGAGAAATTGTAGTAAAGAGCTCCAGCATTAGAAAGGCTGGGAACCACTGTTTTAGGTGATAAACTGTTCCAACAAAGTTGCCAGGAACTCTAGATTGTGGTGGCTATGGGCATTTATTCAGCAATATCAAGTTTGTTGCTTGCTGCTACTTGGAAGGTGATTCTTAGATCTTCACATTGCCTTTTAAGAGCCGTAGAATAAAAGGGAGGGGTCTTGGTCTCTTCATCTCCAACTTTTCAGACTTCATAACCAAGTCTATCTTCTCTCTTGACCTTTCTGGCACATTGTCATCCTTGTCACTTTCACATGAGAATTTAACCGGGGGTGAGATCATTCATGCATTCACTTACTTGTTTATACAATAAATATTTGAGCATTCACTTTCTGGCCAGTTCTGTAAAATGTCATTAGGAATGCAATAGTCTACAAAATATAAATCGTCACTGTCATTGTAAACCTATAACAGTTTGAGAAACAGATAATACATAAATACAATGATTGCTTAGAACTATGCTTTTAACATATTTTTAAAAAGCTACTTAGATAAGCAGCTGATTACAAGGTGGACAATCTGAAATATAGGATTAGGGAAGGCTTGCTTTGGAAAAGCTGCATTTACAGTGTGATGTAATTTACTCAGATTAAATCTAAGAAGAAGAAAAAACATTTAAATTTACAAATAATTTAAGGAGAAGAGAAGCAAGTGTTTCGGGGTTAAGTCATGTTCAAAAAGATCTGTGTCATTTGAACTTAATCTTAAAAGCACCAGGAAATTACTAAAGCACTCTCAGTATTAGAGGGGCATGATTGGTTCTGTTCTCAGAAGTTCATCCTGACTGCCAAGATTGTAGAGGGGCCACTGAATGGACCATTCTAGATATTTCTCGTTAGTCTATTGTACGATGTATAATGCCTAAAAGAAGATGGAATCAAAGCACAATTTCAGTGTGGATCAACAGACCTAAGGAATTGAAGCGATGCAGAGACATAGGCCTGGCAGAGACACATCCCACATTTCTGGCTTGAGAGGCTGCAGATGGAAGCACAGTTTGGGGCCCTGAAGGTTGGTCAGGAATTGTTCCTAGACAAGTTGACTTTTAAGATAAGTACCGAAGCAGCACTTGGTTGGATATCCAAGTCTGTAGCATGGGATAGAAAAATGACTGCAATGAAGATACAGATTTGGAATCTGTCAAGTTATAGATGGTATTTAAAAGCCAGCAAGGGGGGATGTGCCCTAGGGAGAATGAAAAGTGAGAGGAGAGAAGGCTGGGAAAATGAGTCCTCATTACTGCTAGAATAAACTCCCGCTAACTGTCACTGAGGAAGGTTTATCTTTGAGCCCACAAAGAATAATGGACAGATTTGCTTTCAGTTAAAATGAGGATATTAGGATGTCAGTGAGGTTTGCTCTGACTTTTCTAGGCTCCTCTAGTATTTGGCTTTCTCTATGTCTCTCTGTCTCTGTGTCTCTCTCTCCTCTCTCTCTCTCAGGATTGAGACTCTCCTGGACACCTTGTTAAGTAAAGATAGAGGATTTATTTGGAATGTGCATTATTTACTATTAGAATCTCTTTCCATTTGCAAATGTGTAGTCTTAATGTGCTCACTAGCCCTGTGAACTGATGGAATGTCCATACCATGAGCCAGGAAGTAGTTCTCAAAGCTGGCTGCTCAGACAATCTATAGAAACTTGCTGTCTAAATTACAAAAAAAAAAAAAAAAAACTGTGAGATTCTTTCTTGGTCAGCACCTAGACTGAAACCAAGTCAGCAACTTACATCTTTTCAGACTTCTAAATCTACAGCCTTTTTCTAAAATCCTCCAGAACATCAATGAAGGTCATTTAAAACTATCTGCAAATGTCAGTGAGTCTATCATTTAGGGTGTGTTTCAAATAGGCCAAACTTAACACGTACCTTTCATAATATTTTTTAATTTTTTTATTATATACTCTATATACCCCTCCTCTCTTTCAATTCATGGCACCTTTTTCATTGATCATTATTACACACACACATACCTAAACACATAATGATAATTTTCTCAGTCTGTATAATGCTACTCTTAACTTTTAAAAATATATATACCATTGAATAAAGGATGTGCTAATGACCCACATAGGTCTAGCAGAAGAAAGGAGGTCACAAGCATGAGAAGAAATATGTAGAAGTCAGTAGTATAAGGCCTTATCAGAGGGGGGAAATAGACTAGAACTAATTTTAAATTTTCCTGTGATCTGAAAGTATATCTTTTCAGCCAAGTTTATATATAGTCATAAAAAGCACCTCATGGTACACCATTGTTCTGTACTGCAAGGACATCACATTAGTCCATTCAACATTATGATAGAACCATACATTTCACAAATACATTTTTTTAGGGTCCTAAAGAACAAGGGACTAGGGACACATATTCTCAACTCTTTGGTCTCTGTGGTGGTTAGTTAAGGTGTGTTTAAAACCACTGATTCCAATCCTTTTTATGTAAAGAACCACGTTAACATAGATTTGAGGCTCTGTCCTCAAAGGTTCTGATTTAGCAGGTCTGAGTGCAGCCCATCTCTAACATGTCCAAAGGTAACACAGATGCTGACAGGCCTGTCTCTCAGAGGTCACAAAGGAAAGTCTCAACCACTGCTGACAGCGACTTGCTCAGCAACTCACTATTCATTCCTTCCCCTCTCCATCTGATGTTCAGCTCCAAGGATCATCTACCAGTGTTTTGTGGGAGCATCTACCTAATAAGCTATAAAACGCAGGCCCAACATCTTTTCCTTAGATTGATCCAAACCAAAACAAAGGCAAGGTATGCAGTATGGATGGGGATGAACGGGGAGATGGGAACTCAAAGAAGAAAAGGTTCTCCAGGATGTAGACCCTGCTGTATAGAAAGTCCTAGCTTCTGACAGGAGGTCCTGATGCATCTAGCTGTCTCTTTGCAATTCAGATGGAACTCAGGACAGAGCATCCATGAACTAAGCCTTGCATTTATGCCCAATTTTTGATTGTCCAAGTTCAAAGCTGAAATAATCTTGAGTTCCTTGCTCTCTCCTCTCCTCAAGTTTTAGTTAGTTCCTCAGATAAATATCAAGATCAAAAAAGGCTTTTTGTGATGAGGTATCTGGTTGCTTCTTCCACCTCTCCTTTCTTCAAAGCATATCCGCTATGCTTGGGTCAGATTTAACTGCTTCCATTTCCCCAAAGAACTACTATTATACCTGCATGTTTCTACCCACATATTTAGAATTCATTTAATTAATGAAATTTATTGAACTCCAAGGTTGTGCTAGACACTATTCTCAAATTTAAAAGAAACATACAAAGCTCTAAAAAAAATGAGGAAAAAAAACTGCCTCTGTGCCTCTTCACTTCTAGCAAGTGATAGAGGCAACAGGCAATTCAATAGGTAGACTATCAGATGCTGACATTGTCACAGAAAAGCGTAAACAAGAAGAATAGCATACGAGAAGTTCAAGTTTATAGGATTTGGATAAAAAATGAGACATTTGACCAACATCCTGCAAGAGTCTTGCAGTTACCTGGGGAACATCATCTCTGCAGAGGGAAAATATAGCTACATGCTTGTCCTTATCTCCCAGCTTCTGGCCAGCTTCATTTACCTAATTCTATCTTCAAGATTCCTACCAGATCTCTCTCATTCCCTGGAGCTTTTTTTTACTCCTTCCATCTACTCTCTATTAAGAATCCAATCTCAGCGCTCTTAGAGTATATAGCCATACTCTCATGGCAGATTGAAAATATTGGTAATATTAAACTGCAATTAACCTGTATAAAGTACTAATAAATGACAAGTATTGTGATAATAATTTATATGGATAACTTCACAGTCCTCACTGCTCTTGGAAGGTGAATGTTTTATATTATATCTTTTTTTTTTTCAAAGAAGAAATTGACACTCAAAGAAGTTAAGGAGTTCGTTCAAGATCTTTGTAGATTCACTTTCCCCCCCTAAGAACTGAGTTTTTTCAGAACATTATTCAGGGATACTGGTATCATAATTCAATGCAAAGCTTATTTAATCATTTTTTGAGCGATTCCATAGGCAAGGTGAAACACATTGATTTCAATTATAAGGTCTAAATGAAACAACATTTGGGCAGATGTTCTGACTCACATGCCTGGTATAATCATGCTGCTTTCCATATGATCAACTCTGCATTGTTCCCCATGTGAGAAGCAGGTTTCCATGGGGTAACTCCAGGGAGTTGTTTATATAATATTGGTCAGCTCTGTACTGACAGCTGGGGAACCTGCATGGGACTGAACTATGCCCTCTGAATGTAGGTGACAACTGAGTGGCTTGGGCAGGTTGTTGGGACTCTGGCAATGGGACCAAGATTTATTCCTAGTGTATGAACTGGATTTTTGGCCCCCATTCCCCATAGAGAGATGTCTTGCTCAGACTTAATACTGGGGGAAGGAGCTTGACCTGCCTCAACTTGATATACCAGGCTTTGTTGACTCCCCATGTGAGAAGTGTATGGGGTGGAGCTTGGAGGGGGAAGGGAGGAAGTGGGAAGAGGAGAGGGAAGGGAGTCTGTTATTGGTATGTAAAAAAAATTATGAAAAGAAAAAATAATAATGATCAGCATTGCTTGTAAGTTACTCAATAAAGGGCCCCAAGTTTCTGATGTCTTTTTAAAATTCTTTTAAATATCCTTTCATCATCCAAGAACCCACAATATGTTCCTGGCTAGGACTCTAAGCAAAAATGGAGTGGGTACCTAAACAGGACTTTCCCTATAATCAAATGAATGACCCCCCCCCCAACTGTCATTATAAAACCTTCATCCAGCAACTGATGAAGGCAGAAGCAGAGATCCACAGCTAAGCACTATGTGGAGCTCCCAGTCCAGCTGAAGAGAGAGAGGAGAGATTATATGAGCAAAGGAATCAGGATCGTGAAGAGGAGACCCACAGTGATGACTGACTCAAGCTATTGGGAGCTCACTGACTCTGAAATGGCATTTGAGGAATCTTCATGGAAAGGAACTAAACCTTCCAAATGTAGATGACAGTCAAAGGCCTGGGCAGTTTGTGGAGCCTCTTGCAGTAGGACCAGAGTTTATTCCTGGTGCATGAACTGGCTTCTCAGAGCCCATTCCCTACAGAGGAACTCCTAACTCAGCCTTGACACTGGGGGGAGGAACTTGGGCCTACCTCAACTGGATATGCCAGACTGAATTGATTCACCTTGGAATCCCTTGCCCTCCCTGGGGAATTGATGGGAGGATGGGATGGGAGGGAGGCTGAGGAAGGACAGGGAGGAGGGGAGGAAGGTGGAGCAGTGGGGAGTATCAAAAAAAAAAAACTTTTTAAGTAAAAAAGTCAAAAGTAAATAAATAAACAAATATCCTTTCATGACTCAGTTCCCAAGTTTCAATTCATGCCATTCTTGCCTGGAGTTTAGACAATGATAATCTTTTTTATTGTCATTTTGAGTTGCTTATTTGTTTGTTGTATATGTGTTTGTTTTGAGACAAGGTCTTTTATGTGGGCTCAAACTTAGTTCTCCTGCCTCATCCTCATGGGAACTGATATTACAGGTATGAATCACATCCCTTGGCCCAACAATGGACATTTTTATCCCTCAAGGGGACATCAGGAGTATCTGGTGACACGTTTTGGTAAAGGTAAAGACTGAAGTTCAACATGAATGTAGTCAGTACAAGCCAACAATGTCCAAAATCCTGCTTTACAACAGAATTACCACACTTAGACTTCCTGATCCCAGTATCTCTACGATTACCATCCAATGAGAAATCTAATGCCAAGGACATTAGCACTGTCCTTCGTGTTGCTCACTGGAGAGAATCCTCATTAAATCACTTCCCCACCCCCATCCCCTTATTAGGATGAATCATGGAGCTGAAATCTTCCTGAGGTTACTATCTGTAATGCCTTCCACACCTGATCCTCTTTTAGACTGTAGGGTGTCACTTTCTGTATGAAATGATGAGTCTTCTTATGCCCAACTGGAAGAAATGGTCACTTTCTTCCTTCAAACTGCATCCCCTATATACCTCTCACACAGGAGCCAGGTCTCCTCAGTGTCATTCCTGCCCCCTTATGTTCATGACTTTCTCCTTGGAGTTCAGAAAGCAAATTCTTCTCCTTCTCCCCCTCTTCCTCGTCCACCTCCTCCTCTTTCCCCTTCTTCCTTCTTCTTCTCTTCCTCCTCATCCTTTTTCTACTTTTACTTTTCCTAGTATAGCACCCGGTCCTTGGAGATTCCGTCCCTGTGTTGGAAATGAACTCACTTTCAGATGGTAATTTTTTTTCCAGCAATTGTTCTATATTCAGCTACTTTAATTATTACCGTAAAAGTGACTTTTTCTTCTCTGGTTTCCACATTGGCCAGAAGCCATGAACACTTCAGTGCCCATGCTTTTGCCCACACCACTGACATTCCAGTTCATTCCTAAGCTACCCTCAAAACAACAGTATGAATTCTAACCGTGGTGGGAAAGGATGACAAAAATAGGCTGCTTAAAAATCAAGCACTTTTGCACAGAAAAACAGCCACTGGCACCTTCCTGGGAGTAACAGAAGTTTCTATTTTAAAGAAAAACAGTCAAATAAAAGGCAGCTCTATCACAATGCCACTTTCCCAGATTTCTTGGCCACAACCACATGTCAGCCTGTATCAGAGTGCTGGTGTTTCATGACAGACTCCTGTTTCAGTGATGATTCTCAAAAACTTCTACAAGAACTCACCCCTTTAAAGAGAAAATGCAGCCAGTGAAAGGCCTACCTCTGTCAATAATGCCTGCAGCGCCTCACTTGTCTCCCTGGAGAATAACCAGGTGAGTATGTGTCTTGCCCAAGGCCTCGCCTTTCCACTAGCTCCATCCTTTTCCTCTCTAGTAGCCAACAAGGCATTCTTCTCTTGGCTTTGATGGCCTTCCCTCCCACAAGTTTCCTGAATATAGTGCAGAGACTCGGATCCTAAATCTAATCACCATTTTTCCTCATTCTTTTCTTTGGTTTTTGAGTGATCTATGTAGGTTTTGGATGACTTTCAATTAAAAAAAAAAGTATTACATATATCATTGTTACTTCCAGGTATTAAATAGCTGAGATTTCTAAGTTTTTCGTATTTTTGTAGAATTGAAGGTTCTGTTATCCTCTGTGCCCAATAGGCTTTAAGAAACAGTGATAAGCAATTAGAAATACATCAGCTCAATACATGAAAGAAGCAGAAGGGATGATGGAATTCTGTGGCCTGAACTCAAAACAGGATCATTATTTCTTGGGCAAGATGGAGGTTTTAGATTTTCCAGAAGCCAAGCAAGAATAAAAGACAGGGTGCCAAGTACAAGTCCACACTGAAGGACAGGTATATTGAAAAGCAGGAGGAAGCTTTTAGCATCTCTCTCCAGAGCAGTAGAATGCCTGCCTAACCCGATACAAAGAGCAGCCCCTCAATGCCTGCACGGAGCCCCAGTGTGCCTCTGAACTTTAGGTGATAGGGTGAGGAGCACAGAGCCAGGACAGAAGATCCTGATCCTCTAATCAGAGCTTCCCAGCCTGGTGAGCAGTGTGCTTTCTACCTCTATTATATATGGCTTGAAAAAAATCATTTCTAACACAGGATTACGAACTTCAGATGATTCACTTAGGCAGCAAATGCTCAACACCCCAGTGGCTGACCTCATTAGTAGCATTTATTATAATTAATACACATGCATCTGTGTCTGTGAGTATATGCTTCCTGTGTGCTGCTGCTCACAGAGGCCAGAGAAGGGTGTTAGATCCCCTGGAGCTGGAGTTAACAAATGGTTGTGTGCTGCCAGGTACTGGTGTTGGGAACTGAACTCTGATCTCCCAAAGAGCATCAAACACTCTTAACTGAAAAGCCATCTCACTAGCCCCATTGCTGTTTACAAAGAACATGTTGGGGTCAAGCTCTGTTCCACACTTTATATACCTCAGTGCATAAAATCCTCTCAGTCACCCCAAAGAATAAGCCCATAATTTAATGAGGAAATCAAAGTACAGAATTTCTCAACGGTGTTACAATCATGATCTCTCTCTCTCTTTCTGTCTGTCTCCCTCTCTCTCTCTCATCATCTCCTTATAAATCACAGGCTGATCTCAAAGATGTGATTCTCTTGTCTTGACCTCCTGCATGCAGGAGTTACAGGCCTGCATGTACTGTATCTACCTTAATAATAGCTATGTCAATGAAAATATAATTCATATACAATAACATATATTCTTTAAAAGTATGTAATTCAAGGACTTTTTCGTATATTCAGGATGCTGTGCCCACATCACAATCAATTTCAGAAAACTGCATCATGCCTAAAAGAAAGCCTATGTTCACTAGAGTCTCTGTATTCCCAGGTCTATGCAGTCACTACTTAGCTTTCTGTCCCTCTTAACTTGCCTTTTTGGGACATCCTATATAAACAAATTTATGCAGTATGTGATCTTTTGTGACTTGCTTCTTTCACTTAGTGTTTTCAAGGGTCACTCATAGCTCCATATTAGAACTTCATTACTTTTTATTGCCAAACAGGTCACAATTCTGACCTCTATAGTGTATGTACTTCTCTGTGAGGCTTACGTCAGCATCATCATCATAACACAAGAGAAAACAAAGATTATACAAAATGAAATGATACATTTTTCGAAGGTCACACTGTCAGCCAAAGGCAGATGTAGAATCTGCTGTCTCCAAATCCACACTCAAGTCTCACTGAATTGCCTCCATGTCTTTCCTTAGAGAAGTGATCTAGACCAGGGAGATTAGCCGCAAGAGTCCAAGCATCTTTCTTTTTATTTCCATGTAAAGCAGTAAAGTACTCAGTGAAGAGAAAGTGGATCTTAGGGTTGATCTGTGGAGCAATTTGTATGACTTCATCATCTACACATTGGTGTTTTTCTCTTGTAAAGGAAAAATAATGACATCCACATCATAGTCAGAAAATGCTACATATGACACGCATTGGCCAGCTAGATAGCCTGTAAGGGTTTCGTCAATAACCCATTCTTCAGGGATCAGGGCTGGAGGCAGATCCAGAACAATCAATGAAATTTAACTGAAGGAAGAAACAAGGTGACAAAATTATGGTTGTCACAGAATGTTGTGTGTGTCCTCACGACCCTGTTTCTAGGAGAATCTGCAGCATAACATATTTGAAAGCACAATTTAATCTGCATACACATCTGCAGAGAACATTAAAGAAATACGAGTCTTTCTTTTTTGTCCACCCATGACTGCCCATGGGTGATCTGTTTTGCTTTTTCTCTAAATCACTTGATGTAAAAGAAATGAGAAACTTTGGTAGGCGTGGAGACTGCAGTGCATTTCCTGGGAAGCCTAAATAGGCTCAAACAGTAACCCCAATACAAGCATGCTGATTACATATTCCACCAGATTTATTTCTACATTCCTGTTCATGCAATTAGAGAAGATAAGTATTAGGTTCAGGATTCACAGTAGGTTTCTTCGTTCATTTTGAAATGAAATCATTTATAATTAATTGAAAATTGTCATTTTAAAAAGTAATGCAAGCCTATTTTTAAAATCTTACTAGGAATCCTTGTATTAATTTGGAAATTGCAGATATAAAATAGGGGAATAGAGAAGACAACAATTAACGCTATTTTAAAGGGGTAGCAGAAGGGGAGAGTGACTCATATTAGCAGGTATAAAAGGGCAAGTAGTTTCAATCATCAAGTGAACTCTTTCCTTTTTCAAATAAAGCATTATATTCATTTAGTCAAGTGATATACACCTGTAGATAAAATACACAGGCTCTCCTGTTGCTTTCAGAAAGTCCATTCATTGGCAATGCAAACAAAAAACAGACAAACTTGTTTGTATAGAAAGAACAGAGGGAGGTGAGCAAACCTAAGTAAATTTTTAGGATGTATAGACCACTTGTGAAAACTGTACAGACTGACCCTAAATCATCAATGCACCAGGGCCTGGACTCTTTATATATTGAAATGGTTATATTTTGGAGGGTGGAGAGAAACAACACTTTAGAAAAGTCTACTTGGCACTGTCAAGGGCTATTTAAAGATCATGTCTGTATTGATTTAAGGAATAATTCATAAGCATCTTTTACAATGAACACAAAAAACGAGTGGCTTTAAACCTTGTTCTGGGTAATAAACCTCACTGTGGTGGCCACAGACAAAGAGCATATGCCTGTATCTCAAATTACTGTCACTTCCTCCTCTCTCCTCCATTTATCTGAGATGGGCCCATAGAACTGACTGAAGCCTTGAGGACAGCAATGAATATAGTTTAAAGAGGGGCTTATCTTCCTTGAATGTTTGCTTTAGGGACATACTGTATCCCAAGCACTATGTTAGAAGAACTCCAAATCAGTCAAGTCCAGGAGAATCAGGACCCTCACTAAAGGTTACAGCTGAGCTCCGCACCAACAGCCAATAACAATTCATTAGCCATTTTGGCTAAGTGAGCCAAATTCACAGAAGGTCTTGATGGTCCTTTAGAAACCCCCTTGGCAATCAACACTGGCCAAATGCTACATGGAGTAGAGGGTGGTGATCACGGTTAGTCTTCTACATGACAGAAGAATAAAATGAAACCCAGAGAGAAATCAATTGCCCAAGATGTCCCAGACAGCATTGCAGCTACAGAATCACTATTCTATCCACCCCTTTGCCATTAAAATGTGATGTCCTGCTTTCTTTCAGAAAGACTCTGAAGACTCACTTCTACAACCTAGGACTTTCATTTCTTCTAGTAAAATAGAGATTCTACTCATCTTTACCATAGTCTCCAACCATTTTCCTCCGTTGAGTGACACGGTATCTGTTTATCCATGAATGTATGTGTGTATGTCTGTGTATATGTCAAACTTTTCTCTTGGTCCATCATATACAAAGCTAGTTTGTTTCACTTGGGTTACCATGAGGATAAGTGAGCCAGTCACACCAGTTCCTCTGGATTTTTAGTAAGTAGAATAATTTTTTAAAAGAGACTTCTCTCTTCTTATGACAGGAGATGGGAAAAGAAAGTCAATGTCTTCAGCACCACTACCTCACAAAGATTCTCAGTCCTGGTTCATATTCCATCTCTAGTCCCACAGGAGAGCTTAATTCACAAACAGGACAACCCTCACCCTTATTGGTCTGTTCACATGTTTCTTGCCACAAAACTGCCAATTGGGTACAGACAAAAAGAAGATGGTGTCATATGCCAGCACTGGTTTTTGATTATGGAGGGTAGATTACATGGCACCTTGAAAACATGCCCTACGTAAGAACTAGACCTTTCATTTCCTTTTCTCTTCCCCTTATAAGCCACCGTTTACCCACCTACTTTTAGGCACATGTGACTTTTTAGTGCCTTAAAATAAGGGAATGGAATGTTTTCTAGAAGAAGAGAATCCATCAAGAAAATCTGAGGCTGGAGATTGTCTACTGACTTCTCTTTGCGGCTTTTGAAGTTAGAAAAGCTTTGTTTAGTAGACTTTCTATTGTAATATACTCTATGTTTTCTTAAATGTTAAGAATAATGATTACAAAGGATGAAAGACAGAAGCAGTGAGTGGAGGCTGACTTCATGAGGGTGAATGAGTTCTGTCTTGGTTCCTGCTGCTTCTAACCCTCCCTGTGGCCCCTCTGGATTATAAGAATCATTCATTCTAAAGTCTGTTGGCCATACTAAATCAGGAGCACTTTTGACAATAGTGATCCTATGTTAGGTGTGCTTGCAACTCCATTTGAGGCATGCTGTACATGGTTTGAGTGGTTGAGGTTCATGAGCAAATTTCTTAATTTCTATGGTTTTCTTAGTTAATGGCATTTTGACTCTGAGTCCAGATTCCTTATTATACCTCTTCCTCCTTTAGGAGTCATAAAGAAGGTATGGAGAAAACTGCCTTTGGCTAAATTTAGGTACAGAATCCTAAATCCATGAATCCTTCCCTCCCAAAAATCCATCTTTAATAATCCCAAAACTTATGCAGAGAATAAAAACATAAAATGTGTATGACTATTGCATAAGGGTTCAACTCCAGTATCAGTCTTTATCCCCAGCCATGAAATGACATGAAGGGCTCTAGGCTAAAGGCCATTTAGCCAAGCCTCTCATCTTTCTCCCTCTGGATCCATACTTACAGTGAAGTAAAGTGAGTCCATGGAAAATCACTCTAAACCCACACATGCTGCAAAGAAGGCATTTGCTATTTTAGCTGGCCTTGTGTCAACGGCTGGGCATTTTAGAACAGAGTGTGAAGAAGAAGAAAGAACGCTCAAAATTGGCCCACAAATCTAAAGAAACTGCTACCTCTTAGGAACCAGGGTTTACTGGGTTTTCCTATTAGCAAAGATATGTGAATCTCTTGGACCTCAGCACAATAAATGGCATTGACCCTAATCTTTCTTTTGTAGTTGTCTTTCAAGGTAAAATGTAGAGCTGGGAATAGGCCAAGAGCTTTCTCAAGAGGCAAGATTGGTTCTGAACTCCCAGATACCAAGGAAGATTTGTTCATGCCAAGACTTGTTGACTTGGTTTCATCTGTGACACATTGCTGTAGGGATCCCTGCTTCTCTGCCACATCTTTGGACCCGTCTGTTTTTACCTGGACACTTGTTATCTCTCTCAGCCATGAGTTTTCTGTAGATTCTCTTATGAAAATAGAGAACAGGCCTTCTGTTCAGTTCAATTTTGGGAACTTCATGTGTGTTCTGCCAGTCTCTTGATTTCTTTACTAGGAGGTGCATATCTATCAACCCATTTATCACCCTATATGTACACATATAACCAAAACTCCATACACCTCTTTGACTTCATTAGTAAACGTGATGCTTAGACTTAAAACACAACCATCTTTGGGGTTCTATATTTTTTTATACTTTTAAGATCAATTTAAAGTATATTTTACATAATATTAAAGTTTTTAAAGATTTGAGCCTTTACTAGAAGATGAGGAAAGCCTCTCCTTACACTTTGCACACATACACATCCCATTTTAATCACTTTGGTCAGAATAGTCATTCTGAGATATAGTCTTCACTCCAAGGCCCTCCCACCAAAGCTGCTTTAGTCTCTTGCCTTTATCACATCCACTGAGAGTTCCCAAGACTGAACAGGAGTTAATACCTAGTGTTGAGCAAAGACAGAATCAAATATATCAATCACTTAGCTAAAAAGCACACTTCAAAGGAAGACACAGTCAACCAGATAGCAACTGTGAGCAGATTACTCTGGCAGGTATCTGATGAAGACACTGCTTTGTCATGCTTCCAAAGATCATCAAAGGAGACAGCTTCACACTCTAAAGTCCCATAGGGAGAAACACTTTTAATTCTAGAAGCCAGAATAGAGGAGAGAAAAGGTGGACTACACACAGTAACGATACTGCCTCATGCTTCCCTCATCCATCACCAACACTCACATGTTGGTCTTGACTGTGGCCTTCCTAGAGCTGGACCAGGTGATTCATGTTGCGATTGAGGAAACAGATACTACATTTCTTTTTCACACACAGAGTGGATCAGCCCTGTGAACTCCTGAAATTGAGAATTCTTTGCCCTTCACCTCTTGGTCACAGTTGCACCCAACTTTTCTGAATGATGGGACAAGTAAAAACAAACAAACAAAAAAAAGAGTCAGAGAACTTGGGAATGGCTTCTGTCCTTACCTCTAACAATCTCCCTTATTTTATAAGCTAATGAATATACTTTTTCCTTTGCTAGGTCTTCTTAAGGATATTTTGATCTTGAGTTAGGTTAGGAATGAGATCTTGAAGCAGAAGATGAGCAAATACTTTACTCAAGTATGCAAATAAAGCCAGAGGTAGTCCTGATTTGCTGGATCAGCCCCACTTCCCATATCTATGTTTGAACTGCCCTAACCTTGGTTTACAAGGAGGAAAAGGACACTGAAGTGTGAAAGAACAAAATAGATCTTCTTTCTAAAGCAAGGCAATCTACCTCAGCCCCACAAAGCTGATTGTGACGCTAAAACATAGTGGCAGGGGCCAAGAGCCAAAATAAATTATGCATGAGATTTAAAAAAATCTCCCTAAGGGAAGTGTTCTCTCCTAAGGATAGTCAAGAGACTATCTACCTGTCATTGAAGGATAGACAAGCCCCCACTTTACGCCAATTGCCACATGTGAGCCTGTTGTAACCAGGGAGGGTCACAGAGATTCGATTCCATAAAAAGCAACTTGTAAAAATAAAACTCAATTCTTGGCATGCGTTGCAACACTTCCTCTGTTCCAAACTTAATACTGAAGCCACCCACAGGACCGCTGTCATAGCCAAATACAGTAAGGAATCAAATCTCCTCACAGGAGGCCCACAAGAACAGCATCCCACAGCCAGCATCAGGTAACAGTACAAACAGGCTATAGAGGTCCCAGAGCAGGACCACTGGATTTGCTTTATCTTAGCAAGCCAGAGATGCTCTACAGGTCTTCTTGAAGTACTACTCATAAATATAATTCTGTAGATTGCAGAGTCAGCTGTCCCCTGGCTGGCACTCAGAGCTTCTCATTCTAGGGGAAGCAGTTTGCCAGATTCTGTAAAACACAGAATGATGACCACAGAGAAAAGAACCTCTCATGTGATCTCTGTCTAACCCACAGTGCTCTTTCAGTTGCCCTGGTATATCTGCTTCTCTATATAATTTACTAACCTTTCCCACATATAATTCTTCTCCTCTCAGCTAGACCATAAGTTATATGAAGTCAGACACTGTCCAGTCTCAGACAGAAACTTTAAGCCATTAACCAACCTCCTCAAACAGCCCTCATCATTTGCCTTCAAAGAAAGAGAACTATATTCCAATATGCTGCACCATTCATGCTCCAGTCCTGATTCATGTGCTGTAATTTATTTCATTTCTTGCTCCCTGAACAATTTTTCTGATATTTTGGCTTCTCTGTCTGCCGTCTTCTAGACAATGAAGACTTGTTTCTTGTATTCAGTCATGAACATAAGACCTTCTTGAGCATCCAGGAAGAGAACTGACTCCGAAGATAGCCTTCCTGAGTCTCAGTCCTGATGTCATCATTAATTAAAAGTGGGATCCTAGGAAAGTTTAGTTCACACAGTCTTAGATTTCTCAACAGTAAAATGGTATTCATTACAGCACATATTTTCTTGAATTGATGAGAAAAAATGAACTTTAATAAGAAAATCTAAATAATATCCAATACCACACAATTGTTCAATGATTATTACCAGTTGAACAATTTTCCCCCTTCAATGGCCATGTGAATGCTTTAGTGTTTAATGGCTGTGAAAAATATCCAGTGTCACTCGACTTTCAGGTAGTTTACGTGTGATAACCCTCTCCATGTTCACTCCAAAAGATGGAAGAGAAACCATCTATGTCTGTTACAAAGACATACTATGTGGGATATGGAGAAAGGAATTTAGTAAGTGTTAAGATTGTCTTATCTGGTGATTGATTTCTTGTAGACTCCAGCTTATTTAAATGGAACTCTACAGAGCTTTAGTTAAATTAAACACAGAGGTTTTTCTTTCCCCTTCAAAATTGATTTTCTATCAAAGAAACACCTATCTTGTACTTTACTCGATAGTAAAACTCACAAGTAACCCATAACATTTCCTATATATCCATTCCTGGTCTCCACACATGAGCAAACACCATAAAGAAATATTCATTTAATTGGTTAGTATTTATTTGTCCAAAATACTGCCCTAGGGTACCTAATATCTGATTGTTAAAACAAGACTAAGACAGAAAAATTATCAAATAACAATAGAATGTACATAATTAAATAGTGAGTCAAAAAACAGTGATAATTATAAATATCTTAATTCTGAAGAGATGTATTGGCTAGTAGAGCGGATCATAGCGCTTGCCCAATATTTTTTTTTTACAATATTTATATGCTAATTTCCACACTGACCTCTGAAATTAAGGTGAAGATGTTGTAGTCTTTCTTCCCTAAAGACCTCCATGACACTACAGACATGTGCTCAGGGAACTGATTGATCCAATCCAGGTACGGTGACCTCATCCACCTTGTCAGTTTCTGATTCTTAAATGGCTGTTGAGGTTAAGAAGGTTGGTTTCTGAAGCACTTCTCTTTTCTTCTGGAAATTGCTATATATGTAACTGAAGTTGGTTACATCTGTTGCATTTTATTTCTTACCACCAGCTTGAAAATGGGGAAAAGGAAGAGGCAGAGTAGGTAATCTGAAAGAGGATTGATGTGGGATGTCTTTCTGTTAAGAAAGGAACTGTCTTGGCCTATGGAAGGCATCTTAGAAGTAGATGGGGAAATCAGAGCATAGATAGGGGAAGGAAGACAGAGTCAAAGGAGACACTGTCCACCTGCCCAAGAATCAACATGTAAAAGTCACACAGATAAGCCACAGGCCACATGGTAAGACAGATTAATGGAAATGGGTTGAATTTAGATGCAGAAGTTATCTAGCAATATGCCTGAGCCATAGGCCCAGCAGAATGTAATTAATATAAGAGTCTGAGTCATTGGGGGGGGGGGCACTAAGCAGCAGCAAGCAGGTCCAGACCTTAGGACTAGGCTGGGCCAGAAACTTCCTATTAGACAGAATGACCACACTACATCAGTTTTTACAGTATTCTACTTTGGGATTTGCCATTAAATAACCCCAGACATTTCCTTATTGTTTATATTAGCTTTTGTTCTTGTTACATGAAGCTAGAAACATTCTAACTCAGAACATATGAAGACAAATGAGACATGAACAGTGTTTATGGAGATAATCAGCTAGTGTTAATAGACATGGAATTCCACAGCATTGCAGTTTATTGACTAAGTACAAAGAAACGATGCTGTGAGGATGGACGCAGATTGGGAGGAGTCAGCAAAGATTTAAGAATGGTAGCTATGACAACTTCAATTAGTCCTTAAACGAGTCAGGAAATGATGGAAAGAGTGAATAATCAGCACTGCCCTGGAAAATCTGCGCAGACTTTGGATTAATCTTTATTTCTTTATTAATTTAATTGTTGACTCCAAATTCACAATCCCCCCTGAATGCTGGGATTAAAACTATACACAGCCACATCCTGCTCTTCTCTAATTGTAAGAGAGAGGGAGGAGGAAGAATCTTCCTAGGAGTAAAGTAATAAATATTTTCTTTTAGAGGGATTCCTGTGTCTAGGTTGAATCTGAAAGCTCTCTTTTAAAAGATATTGCTTTTTATCTCTGGAGGTTGTGACTGATAAGATACCAGAGCATATCACCTGTCTTGGTGGTTATGTGTATATAAGAAAACAAAATCAGTTTTTCTCTGGGAGAATATCAGATGGTAGAAACTATTCACATTAGGTTATTCAGGGTCCCTTGGGGGGGAGGAGGATTGAAAAATATATATGTATATTTAGTACATTAAAAAGGAATTTATTAAATTGGCTTACCCAATAAGGGCTGGATAGTTAATAGTGTTTGTCTACACGGTGGAGTGGCTGAGAGCAAGGCTGGAGGCCTCAGAGATCCCCAACTGGTGCTGAAGACATGAAGGATTCCTAGAATGCTGTCTGACGTCTAATGTCAGTGGATGATGTCAACAGCAGAGATATATGCACTTACTCAAGAAGTGAAGGCACAAGTGATGTTGGCTTTTCCTGTGATGTCTTTAGATCTCTGCACTACCTGCTGAAAACTTTCCTATGGGTGTGGTTGGGAAAGCTACGGTAATAGAAACTTTGCTTGGTAGTGGATTAGTTCTTCAAATTAGCTTTCATGGGATTTTAACCATTTTAAGAATTTTATATATATCTACAATGAAATATATTCATATATTTACATACATATGTATATATATGTCCCTCTCCAACTTCCCCTACATCCTCCTCAGCATGTCCCCTTCACAAGTTCAATTTCTTTCTTGCAGATCTTTAAATCCAACTAGTGTTGCCCAAAAGTTCATGAATGTGGGGTCATCCACTAAAACATGAGAACCCTAGCAGTGTCCACATCTGTAGAAGTGAGCAACTCCCTCCACTAGCATCCTTCTACTGCCAATAATCCCTCACCAATGAATGAGTAAGTTCTAAGAATCATCAACCCATCTATGGTGGAAGTTTAGCTGGCTTGAACTTGTGTACATCTTGCGTAGGTAACCACCAGCTGCTGTGAGTTCATAGATATAATAGCCATGCCATATTTGGAAGGCCGTATTTCACAACAGCAATCTTCTTCATACACCAACTCTCAGAATCTCTTAATCCCCATCTTCCAGAAATATTTAGAATAATGGTTCTCAACCTGTGAATTGTGATCTCTTTGGGAGTCGAACAATCTTTTCATGGGAGTTAAATATCAGAGAGATATCCTGCATATCAGATATTTACATTGCAATCCACAACAGTAGCAAAATTACAGTTATGCAGTAGCAATGAAAAAGATTTTGTGGTTGGGGGTCACTACAACTTGAGGGACTGTATTAAAGGGTCCCAGTGCTAGGAAGGTTGGGAACCATAATTTAGAAGATACTTTGACATAATAGGCTTCTAGTAAAATAACAAAAATGGGTTCTGCCTTAGGGTATATGACTACTTCTGTCATAGGCTTTTAACTAGGATTACAGTACCAGGTATGAAGTTCCCTCACATGAACAGGCCTCAAATCCAGTCAGAAGGTAGTTAACATTCAGGGTCCAACATTGTGTTTTGTGTCCCCACCCCCAATGGCCTAACTAGCAACTTCCAGTACTATGAAAGCAGTCCAACATGGAGGAAGTTTCTTGGGAAAGTCCTCCAGCCAGAGTGTGTCTTGTTCGCAGAAATAAGAAAGGCTTTGACAAGTAGTATGGTAGGTAGCCAAAAGCAACAGCCGTAGCCTATGTTGTTCAGGAAATCATTAGAGAATACCTGATCAGTAATTTGTGTATCTTGCATTCTGTGCCTTGCACTGTGATTTTCATTTAAGAACTCATACAGTCTGATGGAAACATTGTCTGCCATGCAGAGTACTTCCATTATCATTCTGAAGAGGAATAAATTGACTATGGTACTTTCTTAGTAGGCCTCTGGGAAGACCGGTAAGGTCATCAGAATTGTTTAGCAGATTTATTTATCATGTCTGATCTACTAGGGAAAACGTTGACAGATATTAAGAAGTTACTCTTTTGACGCATATTGCGCTGGGTTCAAATCCTGGTTCTGTACCTTACCAATTGTAGTACATTGAGAAAATGATTTATCTCCCTGAACCATTTTGTAACATATAATCAACCTAAGAATGTTTTGAGAATTAAATTTAGAACGTAGCCAAGATAAAATAGTGCCCCGATGCTAGCTGTCTTTCAGCAAACATATTGAGCCAAAGAGCTAAAAAAGGCAATATTACTCTCATAAAGCATGTATGATAAACACTGTTAGGGGTTAAATTGGAATGTCCTCCATAGGCTCGTGTATCGGAGTGCTTGGTCCTCAACAGACAGCTGGCTGCCTGTGAGGTTGAGAAATCCTAGGGAGGTTGGAGTAACTGGATGACGTAGATTGCTAGGAAGTAGGCCTACCTCTTTCTGCTTTCTGATATTTAGCAATGAGCAATGAGCCAGCAGCCTGTGTCCTGCATCCATAATACATCCTCACCTGCTGTGATACGTTCCCCATCATTCAGAACTATACTATCAGACCAAGAGTTAGACTAAATCCTTCCTTGTTTAAGTTGCATCTTGTCAGAGAGTTGGCCACAGTAGTGAGAAAAGCAATAAGACAAGTGTCCAGTGAATAGCAACCCTAATATTTCTAATAATACCTCTTCCTCCATTTTCCTCAGGCGTTCTACCCCACGTCCTAAGTTCTGCTAATTAAGGAGCTAAATCTTTGAAAAGCATCCTGCTACCCTTCTCTTCCTGCCATAGGCCAGGCTGCTATCATGCCAAGCACAGCCCTTTAGCTAAATTTCTTATGATCTAGGGCTTTCTTGTTGGTCTCTTCTTCTCCACATGACTCAGTATATCACCAGTCCTTGTAAAGCAGGGCTTCAGATATGGGGGAGCATTTCAGAAGCAGAACGTTCTTTGATCTGGAGATGATATTTATATGATGAAACACAGTTCTTAGTCTATGTGACTGCTTCGGGCCACACCTCCACCTCCCCCATTCAATTAAAAAATACCCCTGCCTTGACTGCTCAGTTTCCAGTCTGTCCAAGTTTTGCTCTTAAAGGATGTCCACATGCTGAGAGAGCAGCTAAGTTGACCTATATTAAAGTGATAGAAGCAGGCGTAGGGGAGGAGAGAGATCATAAAACTTTGTAGCCTGGCTATCAGGGATAGGTATTTTTGAAGACATTGCAGCAGCATAGGGTAGAAACAAATTAAAGAGGGGAGAAGAGACAGGTGACATTGTAAAGGGTCAACTGGCTTAGTAATGGGTTTCTCACTGATATTCTCTAAGAACTGCAAATAAGAGGCTTCAGTTACCTTCAGTTGGGTTAATCATTAGGTTATGTTTACTTCCATATTACATACCACTTCATGACTGGATCCTATGGGTCATTGAATTTATAAGATTATACATGTGAAAAATTAATTATTTGTAATAACTGTAATGATTGGCACTCATAGAAATTTTACTGTGCAGCACAAAGGTATCTGTATTTACTATCTAATCTAATATCTCAGCAGCCCTTACAATAACATAGAGAAGAAAAAGAAATGTCACAGTTACATCAGTAAGTAATGATATAGTTAGTGATAAGGCTCCCATAGCTTTTTTGTGGGAGCAGAAGCCCTGGTTGGCCAAAAAGAAAAGGAGAAAGCATCAGAGCTGTGAGTCAGGAATCCCAAGGGCTTCCAATACTCTAGGGAGTTCACACTGCTTAAGGCTTGTCTCTTGGGCTGATGGGGAAGCACTGATGCGTACAGAGATTGGAAGCAAAATCAAAGTGACAATTGCAGTATCCAGCACATTCCCTAGAAAAAGACCCAAACTTTCAGAGACTTCAATCTCATTTCCCACATTGTCAATTGCACAATTTTAGTAAATGAGTATTTCCTACCCCCTGGAGCACATCAATTTGGAAAACTTAAAACACAAAACTAGGTTCGTGAAGATGTAATTGATAAAGCTAACTCTGTCCTAGCTGACTTTTTATGGTTTCCGTTAAAGCGAAAGTTAAACTGAATTCCATAATGGACTATACTTCATAATAATTGTACTCTATTTGTATGCAAATAGCTGAACTGGCATCTCTCAATTTTAGACTCTGGCTGTAAACTCACATCAGTTTGGAGTAGATTCTAATTATGCATCTGATATAATAGGTATTGAATCAATGAGAAATCTCAACACCAGTTTTGAGAGTTAACACTCATTATTCACTGTTTGAAACTTGGGTTCGAATGATGTGTCGTTATGATAAAATATTGGGTGGTACCATCACTTATTAACTGCTGGATCTGACAGTTATTTAATTTCTCTTAGCTGCAGTATGGGGAAATATGATAGGCTTATGAGATACTTAAATAACATAATGTACACAAGTACTCTGGAAAATATTTGTAGATTAATGGATTGTGACTTTTCCTGTCATTTGTTGCCAGATCATCCTGAGGTTCAATTGGTACCACCAAGTGGCATACTCTTAATGAATCACCTATAGCCATGCCTCCAAAAAGGGGTTCTATATGATGGCAACCCATCTGTAATAAAAAAAATATCAGTTAACAAAAACTAAGCCATAGGGCAGAGTGATAGAATAGATACCTCCATAGGTCCACTTTCAGTCTACAAAGTGTCCATTTAGTGTCACATGACACTTTTTGCTACATATGATATCCACCCCACCTTGAATTTCTGAGGACAAGGGCTATGGAAAGAAAACAGTATTCTTTATGGAGATGTTTATTTCCCCATTAATAAAAGGAAATTACTCTGTTGGTTGGGAGCCCAGATTTTAAAATTATTCCCATGGCTGTATCTAAAACCAATTCAATATTTTAAAAACTGAATTTGTTTGTTATAATAGACTTCAGGTTGTCAGATCTTGTGACAGGGCCAGCTACAAATTGTGCCATGGGAACAGAATGGGGCATACTGGGAAGAATAAAAAGAAGGAAGTGTTATCACTTATATCCAGAGGGATGTAGTAAGTGCCTTGGACAAACTCAACTCCAGAAAACAATAAGGCTTCATGCAAATGGAGTGATGGTTTGTACATTGTTTGTGTGATTAGAAGCATCAGATTTTGGACTTGCACAAACAGACCTTGACGTATTCTCAGCCTTTGTCCTTTGTTCTCGGAAGTACATTGGGTAAGTTATGGAGTGTGATATATGAGCATAAGAGACAGTAGGGCATCCAGATCTATTGCTATATAGAATCCGGGAGAACATAAAGACATATCTTAGGGGGCTGGACAAATGGGCCTGTTCAAAAGCATCAGATTGAGAGAGAGAGAGAGATCCCAAGAGTAGGCTCAAGAGCTCAAGGCAGCCAGGAAAGACCCAGGGGGTTTCAAGTTACCCAGAAGCCCACCAAGTTAGTGAAAAGCATCAATAACAGCAGAGAGGATTGTGCTCAGAATATAATGTAGCATCTACTAACCTGCAGATGGAGCTGGAGTAAATCCAGATGTGATGGAAACAACATCAGCCAAGTCTTAGCATCAGCAACCAGTTGATTCATACTTTTTTACTTTTTAACTTTGCAAACAGTTCTGATGAAATTGTGCAGGTACAGTAGTAAACATGTCAAATTGAGAGGCTCCAGATTTACACATACATACTGCACTGCTCTTCTCCAAGAATAGAACTACAAAATGTGTTGTTTCTTTCTCTTTATGGCTATCCGCTGGTCTATGACCTTGAGTTTAATGACAACTATAGTGGGATTGTGTTCTTTTCCATTGTAAATAATTGTCCCACCTACTGGTTTAATAAAAACTCTGATTGGCTGAAGGCAGACAGGAAGTGTTAGTGGGGCTACCAGACTAAGAAAACTCTGAGAACAGGAAGAGAAGAGCAGAGATGCCAGAGAAGACAGCAGATACAGAGGACAACTATGCTGTTCTGAGAAAAGGTACTGAGCTGCATGGCTAAACAGGATAAGAATCATGGGTTAGTTTAAGAGCATGAGCTAGCAATATGCCAGAGACATAGGCTGATCGGTATAAAATTAGTATAAGAGCCAGAAACCTCTTACTACAAGTGGTAGCCCAAAGTGGGTGATAATACACCCACATAAAGCTGGAGAAAGATTAAAAAGGGCTCTAGAGTACAGAATTGGAGCCAAATCAGCTTCCTAGTTGTGTCTCTCACATGAGCTGTGGCACAGAGATGTCCTGGGGAAGTATGTGGGCTTGAGCTAAAAAATGGCAGGCTTTTGGACTACAGCTTAACATGGCCAGTTCCTGAAGTCTCACAGAAGCGTAGATTCAGCAACAAGCTGTAAAATGTGTATTTAAGCTTCTGTTTATAGAGATAAAAAGGAAACAGAGTCAGACTGCTTCTTAGTAGCAGCAGTGTTTTCATAGGTCAGCTCTGTTTGCTGGAGGCAAGCAGATGTGCAGTTTTATTAAAGAGAAGCTTCCTAATTCAGCCTTAGAGGCAAAATATTTGTGAGTCTTTTTAAGAGGCCCTGATGCCAAATACTTAAATGGCATTAATGAGCAGCAGATGGCAATGCTTTACTTGGTGATTATATGGACCCTACAATTCCCCAGAGTGGTAATTGTGGGTCCTACTAGTGCCTCAGCTAAAAAGCTAAATTCTATGACACTAGACTAGGAGCTGGGTGGAACCGGCCAGCCATGCTACCCAAGTCTTTAATCCTTAGACACACCTTGGCAGATTAAAGGTGTGGTCAGAAACAGAAAAAGATAAGAAATAAGAAATATACAGTAAAGGCATATTTTTTTAAAAAAAAAAACTCTAACTGGTTTAGAGTATGCTTTAAAAATTATATGTTGGCTTGAGAGAGAAAAGAAAAGAGAAAAAGGGCAGAGAAAGTCCATAAAAAGAAATAAAGTAAAAAAAAATAACAAGCTACATACAGATGAAAATTACAAAAAGTATCTGGATACTGTATGTTACTGTCTCATCTTTACATTTTTTGACTGAAAGTGAAGTAGTAAAAGCTTCTGACAGCCATTTGATTATAAAAGTGTGAGTGGGGCTAAAGACTAAGAAAATTCTGGGAACATGCTGGGAGCCAAGGCTTGTGTTGGCTACAGTCATTTTCACCTTTGACCTACTTTATAAGTTACCTTTACAGAGCCTACATGACATACCCCAGCTCTCCAGGAATAAGTAAGTGCAGTCTTCCTGCCAATTTAGACAATCTGCAGGTTTGACCTTTAGGCCTCTAGGGATGACTAAGTGCAGCCCTATCTTTTGGTCAGATAAGAACACCAGCAAGGAGTTATGGTCAGGGTTGAGTGGCAACCTTCCTGAGATAGTACATTCCATAGATAAGGTTGCTTAGTAACTTCTCTTTATTCTTCCCTACCCAGCCAACTTCCCACCTCACTTGCTTTATAAACCTCTCTGAGAAAAATAAAAATTGCAGCTTAATCAGAATATGCTGTCTTGCTGCCATTTCTTGTTCTCTTGTCCCCTTTTTCTCCCCCTCAGGGTCCGTACTCCCGTTGAAGACCCTGCTAGCTGGTTCAGGAACAGGAAGAGAAGAACCATAATACCAAAGAAGCAGCAGATGCAGAGGACACCTATGCTGCTCTTAGAAAAGGTACTGAGTCACATGGCTGAATCATGGGTTAGTTTAAGAGCAAGAGCTAGCTAGCAATATACCAAATCCATATACTGATCAATATAAAATTAATATAAGCATCTGTGTGTTTCTGTGGGAATGTGGCTCTGCAGGTCTGCTGGTCTGGACCACAGCCTAGGTGCCTGGGACTGCAGGTCTGTAGATCTGGATCACCAGTTAGTCTGGGCCAGAAACCTCTTACTATAGATAACTGTCTCTCTAGCTCTTCCAACAGCCAAACATCTTTTTGAGACATAGGCAAAGGTGAGTCTTACCATGTAACTTGCTTCTGTGACCCAGGACCTCAGAGTCACCACATTCAGTAAACAAGTTATAATGAAGTCCCTGACAGAAATCAGTAATCAGTCCCAGCTGGAAATCCTAGAAAATGCTCATGATCATCTTTCAAGTGACTGTCACTGAGTTATATTTAACACTTGACAAAGCTTACTGACCAGTGAAGCCCAATGGTTTATCATCCAAATTATTCAACTTAAAATAAGTTAATAATGGCATGGGTTTTGTTTGTTTGTTTGTTTGGTTTGACTTGGTTTTGGCTTTGGATTTTTTCTTCATTTTAAAAATTCTTTTTAATAAAAAAATGTGTTTTTAATCCATATATCCCCATACTCCCCCTCCCATCCCTCCTCCCAGCCTACCCTCTCCCCATCTACCCATCCCCTCTCCCAAAAGGGCAAGAAGTCCCAAAGTAGATCAGCTCAGTGTGGCACAACCACTCCAGGCAAGTCTGATTTCCTCATCCCAAAGTCAATGTTGGCTTGGGTGCTCCTCTGCAGAGAATGGGCTCCAAGGTGCCAGCCCACACACAAGAACACAGTCTGATCCCACCCCTCAAGGCTCCATATAATAATAGAGTTTTAAATAAATCATCTTGTTTAATTACATAACTACATGCCCAAAGTACATTACAATCTTGTAACAAAAATACAAAAAAAGAAAAGAAGGAAAGAAGGGAGGGAGGGAGGGAGGGAGGGAGGGAGGGAGGGAGGGAGGGAGGGAGGGAGGGAGGGAGGAAGGGAGGGAAGGAAGAAAGGCTGGAAGGAAGGAAGGAAAAACAAGGCTTTTAAAACCATAGTTGATCGCATAAGAAGAAGGTGTTTCGGGCTCTCTTCTTAGCCATCTAATGTATCTTATGTAATCCAACTATGCATGTCCTGTATTCCACACTATATTTGAAGAAGTTTTTATATGCTATCTCACTAAGAAACTGGTTGGACACTCTCATCATTTTTTTTAATAGAAGATGAATGGAATATTAAGGAAATAAAATAATTTCATAGAAGTCATTCAAAGTTATCAGTTAGCAATATTCTAATTCAGATCCACATTTACAAATAGGATCCCTAAATCTCTACCATTTCTGCCATCCTAGGTAGAAACATGAAGGCCAAAACAGACACAAATAATGTAAGTTGGGGAACTAAGGGTGTCCTAGAATACAAATGGTCTTTAATCTAAGATAGTTCACCTTATAACACTGTAATTTTATAATGACATAAAAGCAATATATATTTAGTAGAAATCTTATTTTGGTCTTCTTCAGAGCCAGTGAAATATGGTGCGGTCTGCTGTCACGAGACTGGGTGGCAACCATAAACTACAGTCTCCATAAACAACTCACTCCTCAGTGCGCTGTGTTGCCAAGTTACAAAGCTGGATATTTTCAGGGCATTAGAACTTAGAATATTTTCAATGTAAGGTGGATTTGTTGGGATGTAACCCCAATGTGAGCAGAGGAGTATCTGCATTCTTAAGGCAGGTGACAGATGCAAAGATTGCCAGATCTTTGAAGCCCTCACTATTACTCACTTGCGAATCAAAGAATAATAAAGAGGCAGTTGGCAATTCAGACCAATCATTCTCCACAAACCTGATGGGACTGGAACATCAGAACATCTCCCCTTGGGAAATTTCCCTACAGAGTTACCTAAGAGATAAAAAGAGGACTCTGCAGGTACACAGTCCCTTGGCTCTCCTTACTTTGAAACATGACGGTCAGCACCAAGCCACCAATTACTATGGAGATGCCCATTCTACATGCTGGTCCTTCCCAACATCAGTTCTGACTGCAGCATTTTTCTTCTACGGGGAAATGCTTACTGGAATCACCTCTTTTGAATCTTCTAGTCTTCATCACTGATTTTTTCCTATCACACTACTCAGTTAATCATGCTACAAGAGGAAACCGTCTCCTCATTTACTATGGCTACTGGGGCCTTGTATTCACTCCAAGAATACTGTTCTGTTGGTTGCCACTTCTTTATCTTAAAGAACACAGAGAGAACCGAGACAGTTGCCATTCCTCTGCAGCCTTAAAGCACTCCTACCCTTGAGCTATTCTGTCTCTGCACGATCACTTTCTTTTCCTACCTCACCAACATTCTTGGAGGAGCACTATCTCCCATTCTAATCCCCCTCAGTAATTCTTCTGTAACCTTAATTCCAAAAGAAAAGACCCCCTGCCTATCAACAACATTGACTCTGCATCAGATGATGTAATGGAGACAGAAATGAATTCAAATTGATGAAAGAGAAAGGGAACCAGGGGCACTAATTCACTAGCTCATTTATCCAATCTTTGGAAAAAGGAAGGATAGATGTAAAAAGAGCAACATCGTGGTGTTCTCTATAACTGTCCTTCTGTTTCACATTTCTATAGTTGGGCACCAAATAGAGAAAATGGACCACAAGCCTCTCGGAGCTCATATTTTTCATTAAGTCCACCCACTTTATGGAAAAATACAGAGAAATGACAAAAATGGACTTGCCTTGAGTCATATGGATACCTTGTTACTCATTCATTGTGGCCAGGGGAAACAACTGTAATTGAGTTAGTCTGTATCCTGAGTATACTTAGCTGACTACATTGATGCAGCATCTGGCCAGCTGGGAAACCACATGCATGACTCCCGAGAAAAGCATGAGCTGATCAGGCAGCATGACAGATTGTCTACAGCTGAGAATCATGCAGAATAAAATTATAGATGGTGAAATAGTAAAAGTCATGGTCAAAATCACAGTCATTGATGCTGAGCAGAAGAATTAAGGCAGCAATGATAGTTCTGGCAAATGTATCGAAGAGCTTGCATGAAGTGGGCCTAATAGACCTGTGCTGCCGAGATGTATGATTTGGAGTTATAACCAATAAGGACAGAAGTCCTGAAACATTAGGTTCACCTACCTGTTGCTCTCTCTATTCTACAGATCCTGTTCAATTTCAGAATGTTACAGTTCAAGCTAGGGCTCCTGCCTCAGGTACATCTCTGAGAAGTTATTCCTAGAAAGATCTAAACACCAACACAAATTAAAATAAAAAATAACACCCTCCAGTAAGAGAACCAGAAAATGAGAGGAATTGAGTGTTAGTGGACAGAGGAGGAAAGAGTAAGTCTTCCTGAACGTAAATTTAGCACACAGTCATTCAACAGTGAAGGAAAATGTGTTAGTGTTTTTTCAACATAGCTCTTGTCATTAGAAGAAGAAAAGTGTTTCAGAAAGACACAGTAAAGAGAGGAAAGTCCTAGGTTGGTTGTTAACATGCTGGTTACTACATATTTCACAGGACTTACTTCAACTCCATCTTTAGGATCCAGAAATGAAAGAAGCAGTTCATACAAACAAATACTGGCCAGTTTGGGCTTCTTCCTCTATCCCAGATCTAACGCTCTGGAACTGAGGCATGCAAAAGGAAAGCTTGGGGTTTGAAGATGAATCAGCTGTTAAAGGTTTACAACTGAAATACCAAACAGACAGTTCACAAGTAAGAAAGCTAAGGTTCTTTATACCAAATCACAACCTTTCCTGTTTATGTCAACAAAGTCTTTCTCTACTCTGCAAGGCAAACAGGAGACAGGTGATTTCTTCCACTTAGCAGCAAAAGGGCCCAAAGGCCCTGATGATAAACACCCCCTCCAAATGCTATCCACCCCAGTGGAGGTGGAACCCCTCCAGACATCTGGATTTTGTTCTTCATCATCTCAATCCTCAATTCAGCTGATCCGGCCAGTGCCAGGAGGGCCGTCTTCCAGGCTGTCCATTTATCCAGGTTCTCAGCTCCATTCCTCCTGTTTTGTATTCTGAGCTTTACCTTTATTTCAGTCTCTCATAAAGAAAAGTTGTTACAGTAGAATTGAGTGACTCTGTCTGCCTTGTTACTCATCTCGGACTGTATTTTTACATTATCAAGTAAGTTAAAAGCCATACATTATAGATATGTGCATTATGGAAACTCACTTAAAATTCTGTTTCACACACATTTGCGGGACTTTTGCTGGTTCCGTGAACACTGCACTTACTGATCAGGTGTAAATCAGCATTTTGTTTTGTGGAATACTTTAGGGATGACGACCCTGACAGAGTCCAATTTGTAATTTCTCAAGTTTCAGATTGTCTTCAGGCCTCTCCATCTGAGCAAGTGACTAATGGGGTACCCATATCCAGGAAAGTGTTGTGATGTGCAGTATGGAAAATAACATGCCATCTCAGAGGCAAGGGGGAGAGCTCAATGACAGTAACACTATCGAGTGTGAGCAGTCTTTCTGAGTCCTGTGCTCAGTTTAATTCTCTGCTGTTATAAACTTTAACACATTTTGTTTTCTCTTTTTGGAGACAGGGTTTTATTCTGTAGCTCATGCTAGCCTGTAACTATGCATCAAGTTGTCCTGAGGCTCCCAGAGGTCCTCCTGTCTCTATTTCCTAGATGCAGGGATTACGGTGTCACCTTCATTCCTGTCTTTAATATTCCTGGTGCTTTTAAATATATATATTTATATTACTATTATTAGGTTTTACTTATTTTATGTGTGTGAGTATTTTGCTTGCAAGTATGCCTATGCTTCCTGTGTGCCTGGTGCCTGCAGAGTTCAGAAGAGGGTATTGAATTCCTTGAAATTAGAGTTCAGACAGTTGTGAGCTAGCATGCTGGTGCTGGGAGTCAAGCTTGCATCCTCTTCAAGAGCAACCAATACTCTTAACCACTAAGTTCCTGTTCTTCAGCTCCCTCTTAACACTTTTAAGCATTGGTTACTAGTTTCTCTTAGATTATTTCTCAGAGTATAAAAATAAACTATAATATGTAAGTAAGTATAACATAGATGTATATAATACATTTTAGTTACACTCACCCCCCCACACACACACCACTTACATCATTCCTCCCCTCATGGAACTCTCCCAATACCACCAAGTCCACACTCTACAAAATTTCATGCTATTTGCTTTGGGTTTTACTGTGTATCCTATTGGGCTTAACCGGGCTACTATGTGGACATAGGTGGAAAGCTATCCACTGCAACATGAGTATTTACAAGTCGTTATATCACTAAAAAAATGACTTCTCAAAAAAAAAAAAAACAAAAAAAAAACAACAAAACAAAAACAAAAACAAAAAAAAATCCCCTCAACTGTTAATAGCTCTCTAGTAGGGGAGAGCAATACTGAGATCCATCTCCATGTACACCTCTCTGACCCATGACTAAATGAATGTTTATGGTCTTTGTCTTATACAGACCTGATGCATGTATTCATGAATTCATTAGTGCCATATCCAGCACCATGTCTCTCTGCTCCATTATCAGATCTTACTTTCTTTCACCCCTCTTCTATGATGTGGGTGTCCCATGTAGGTTGAGCACTTAGCAGTAACTTCTCCTTATCTCCATATTAACTACCACTTGCTGCAAAAAGAAGCTTCCTTGAGCAAGGCTGTTGGCATCACTAGTTTACCAGCATAAAGTATTTAGGATGAAGTTTTATAACATGTCCATCTACCAAAACAAAAGTAGTAAGTAAGTTTGCCTCTAATTACTATGACATTCTCAGCCACAAGCCTTTGACCAGGTCCACAGTACCAGATATGTACTCCCTACTATGGAGTGGGCTTCAAATCCAATTTTTATAAAGTTGGTCACACCCATAATAATCATGCCATTACTGTATACCACAGGTACAACTTGCCTTACTATTTATAGTATACATTTTGTACTCTGTCTTGGATGTGACAAATTTTGTCAACAGTAACAATTCAGTGAGCATTTCCCCCAATTTAGACATAGTGCTCCCCTTGAATTATCTATTTCAATCCTTGTATTATTTGGTTATTCAACAAATGTTAATTAAGCCAGTCATCATTTCAATTTCCAGGATACTAAAATAAACATAACCGGCATGGCTCCCAAGTTGGTAGAACTGCATCCAAAGACTACAGACACAAGTAACTCCACGATATAACAAATACACTCAAGGTAAACACAATAATGTACCTAAGTGGCTATAATGCGAAGGATCAATTTGAAATAAAGTAGCCAAGAAGGGTCTTTCTAAAGACCAAAGCAATAAATTCTCAGACACATTGTACACGTTTTACAGTTAAAGAAATAAATTTCTACATGGGGTAGGTGGCTTAGCCTCAGTAGCAAAAGCAGAATATGGTAGAGGCAGACTTTAAAAGTCAAGTTGTAATGGGTGTGACTTGGTAATCATTGTTCTAAATGACACTTGGAAAGTCTAATATGCATGGAAATCATTGAGGGTTGTAATAGACTGTATATTCTTACTCAGTAGGTGTAAGGTAGTCCTGATCTTACTGGGGCAGAGAGACCCTTTTGTATAAAACTTTGCCACAACCTTGTACTAGAGAACATGGCTAGAGATGCCAACAGCTTATGAGATCTGAGCACTGGTGGCCTAGCTACTTCTCTTACAAGTCTGTGCCAATGGGGAGGCCCAAAGAGACAGAGCAGGAACTCAGGGCTGCATGTCAGCAAGATTTTTGAATCTATACCAACCTTAGGGGGAAAATGAAAAAAAAAATCAACATTTCTGATCAGGATCTTAGAAAGAGAGAGCGATAACCTACAGAGAAAATCTCCCTCCTATACAGACGTACCCTCTTCTCCAAAGTTTAGGTTGACCTCCCTGAAAATTGAGGAATGACTCCTGGTCGTGTTCTCTCATATTGTTCCTTAGGTTTACAGATTGATTTGAACGCTGTCGTTTGCTCTCAAAGTCCTCTGTGAAGATAGAAGAAGAGTCAACACCCCCTATATTCAAGCTAGTTCCAGGACCTTTGCGATTTCTGACTTCAAACTGAGTATCTTCCTCCATTTTATTTTTGTCCTTATAAGAATGTGGCAGCCATTTTTAAAATTCCCTTTTCCCCCGATTCTTCCACGGTTTTTTTGTTGAGCCAAATATAACATTATAAGATCTGACTAACTCATAGCAAAAATAACCACTTCCCAGCCTTGTGGAACATACTCCTTTTCCATCCACAGTGTATTAAGCTTATGGTCAGTGATGAATGCCAGGTCTCTCTCTACTGTAGGTTTGTCTTGAGTCTCCACCTTCTGAATCTCTCTTTCTGGCCCCATACTGAAGCCACTGTGGTTAACACACTGCCAGGCACACAGGAGATGATGGCTAAATATCTGTGGGAAGCCTATATAACTGCTGAAACCCAGTTTCTGCTGAACTATAATCTGTTTTTAAAGGGAATGACTGTATTTTAGATCATTAGGAACTTAATAATGGGAATGGAACTTCACTTTGAGAAAAAATGTGGCACCTAATAAGTATATTTTACAAGTGGTGGTTAACCAGAGCCACGGCAGACTCTCTGAACTTCTGTGGAAGAGATGAGGGAATGGACTGGAATCAAAAGAAGAGCCATGTGTCTAGCCTCCATCCCATCCCTGCTTTACTCTGAGATCTTGGAGAATCCATGAGGTGTCTCTAGATTTCAGATTCCTTAGACAAGAAACTACAAGTGAGATAAGATGACTTCTGTGGTTTTCTTTAATATCAACAATCTGAGGGTTTGTGTGGATTTTCAGTCCAAACACCTGGGCTGGACGGAAAATCCAAACCAGTGTGAAACAGAATTCTCATAGAACTAAAGAACCAAAAAACCCCTTTGATCTCTTGCCTGGGAGTCACATTCTCTGCCTGTGTGGCTATTACAATAGTTATGGATGAACGCATTCCCTGCATGACCCTTTCACTAGAAAGTCAGAACTGGCTGCATGTATATGGCATAGATACATGGAGAGCATTCCCGGAGAGTGGCTATAGCTAGATATCCATAGCACTGGAGATACATCTGATCAGCTCTCAAGACTGCCACTGCCTTTGTGCATTGACTGCTTACTTCGTCAGCTGGGCCAGCACAATTATTCAATGAGAAGGTGAAAAATTAAGTAGTCAATGGACTTCAACCGTGTTCTCTGAGATGTAAAGCACTTCCTTACAGCAGCAGCTCCCTGGATTCTTTGTGGCCCCCAGGGTTCTCCTTGCAGAGATTACAGCTAAATCATTCTCCCTCTTCAGAAGCACCGTGCTTCTCTTTTTCCAAAGGCTAGCCCCTCTTTCTATAGGCATCTGCTTTATTTGTGCTAAGAGTATGATTGAGTATTTCAGATTACTTCAGCTCTGGGTGAACAGTAGTGTGACATGAGTTGGCATCCCCTCACCTCTGTTCCTTCCTGCATGTCCTCTGCCAAGGGCCCTTTTTGCCAAGAGACCATTATCATTATTATTATTCTATCAGATCCAGTACATCACCAGTTTCCCGAAGGTGCATAGTGTGCCATCTGCATTTTAATAAATATTATCTACACAATCAAACGCTTGAATCAAAGCTTTCTCTCAGCATCTGGAATTTGTAGGTAGCTGTGTGCACTGGCAGAGCCAACCACAAATAGAAACAGAACAACATGAAACAGGACAGTTACAAGGCCAGAAGCCAAGAAGCTGGGAACGGGCAAAGAGAAAACCACAGCTGTGTTGAGGGGAGAGGGGGGAAAAAAAACAAACCAATATATGACGTTGTGTACTTGTTCTGTGCTTTTATTAATGTCAGTTAAGCATTTTGATGCATCCACATACTTTTAATTTTGGTTTTCAAATGGAAGAAGTAAAGCGGAGAGAAATCAAGTAACTTTCAAAAAGAAAAACAGCTAATCAGTAGATTCAAGGCCAGGCCTGTAGCTTCCAAAGTCATTTCCTTTTCTCTTTTACCCAACTGCTATGGGTGGGTAAGAAAGAATGAATGAAAGCGCAGGGAGAGACAGAGAAAATAAAGTACAGAAAAAGAATGAACCTAGAAAACTTGTGGTTGTCTTAAGCAGCACTCCGAGTGTGCCATCAAAGCCAGAGACTGTCCCCCTCACTTGGCGACTCAGTTCCAAGACAGCAATAGTCAACATGGGTAATGAGGCCAAGAATCTTTCCTTTCAAGTATGTCATCCCCATTAGGATTTTTACCTTCAGCTACTGGAGGATAACCCAGAGTAATGACAATAGCCTATGATATTTAAGAGTCTATGGGACCTCAGTGGTCAACAATCCAAAAAGAAGTACCCTATTTTTGGCATTTGGCTTTTTATACGTTACCATCTGATTCTTAGGAGAGATATTGTTGTATCATTATATGGCAGCTTCAGCACACACATAGATGTTCAGGCTAAAACCAATCCACATCAGTAAGACGCATGGCTTCCAACAGACTACTTGTTTTTCATGGTTATATTTGTCTTTGCCTAGAAGAGCTGAGGATATTTCTTCTTTAGTTATCAAAGCATTTTATCTCAGTTCTGTTTGTTTTTTTCTAAAGAAGTGAGTGAAATATATTAAGAGATGCAGGCAATCTAAAAATAACTCATGATATTTTGTGGTCAGAATTACTATTATATGGTAAGTGAAAATTCAAAAGGCATTTGTCAGGATAGACTAAAAAGATTATATTTTGATTAATAAAATTAGAATTATAGTTTTAAACTTTTAGCTCACCTTTAATATTCCTTGATCAAGGATTTATAATCTTATTAGTCCCTTTCAGCGTGAGAGTTATATAATGTAGAGCTTTTGTTTGTTTGTTTTTAATTTTTTAAAACAGGGTTTTTCTGTGCAGCTCTAGCTGTCTTGGAACTCACTATGTGGAATGGGCTGGCCTTGAACTCAGAGATCTGGCTGCTTCTGTCTCCCAATGCTGGAATTAAAAGTGTGTGCCACCACCACCAGGTATATAATGTAGAGTTAGTAAAGCTTCAGCAACTACAAGTCAAACTCCTTGCCTCCTGGAGAAGAATGGGTGCCTTCTTTTCTTGGCAATGCTGACTGGTAGTTAATAGTGCAGGCACTGGACCCAGGAACACAGGGGCCCAAAAGAGGTGAACCAAAGTATCTCACGTCTGTCCATTTTCCTTTCTTTTTCTTTTCTTTAGAAAGTAGAAATGATCAAATGATGGTATCATTTTCTATATTAGTGAGGCAATGTATTTATAAGATATTTCATACAGAACTGTAGCAGAACAAATGCTAGCCATGACACAGCTAGAGTTACAGCAGAGCAGAGTATCCACAGATTACATTCATCCCACCACAGAATGTATTTTTGCACACAGTTTGCTATTTCTTCTTCTGTAGTTTTAGATGTGTTTTACCTACAACTCAGAGAGAGGCTAAATTTATCACTTTACATAGAATCAGCGAAAACAGTAATAAAGAGTATTCTTGTGAGTAATGGCATATTTTTGTAGAGGATTGGGGATTCTTGCAAAGAACAAGACAGGCTCAGGACTTCTGTAAAAAGCCCTCCACTTCTAACAACTTATGGCTGCTGCCCATTTGTCCATTATGCTACTGACATAAAGTACAGGAAACAAACCATGTGAACAAGTTATGACAACTAGTTCCCATTCAGAGAATGTCATTGTTCTGGACTGGAGGCAGACTTTTCTGTCCTGCCAGCACACTGCCAAATAACCACACAGAGACTTATTATTAATTATAAATGATCAACTGATAGCTTAGGCTTGTTACAAACTAGCTCTTTCAACTTAAATTAATCCATGTTCCTTATCTATGCTCTACCACATGGTAGTATCTTTTTTCAGCATGGCATCTTCATCTCCTGCTTCCTCTGCTTCTGACTGAGGACTCCACCCTCCTTCTTCCCAGAATTCTCTCAGTCTGGCTCTCCCACCTAATCTCTTTCTGCCTACCTATTAGCTAGTCAGCTCTTTATTAACCAGGAGAACAACACATCTTCACAGTGTCCAAAAGGATTATTCCACAGCACTGGATTTGCATTCCTCCATCCATAATGTGTCACTCAAAGCCCATATGCCAACAGTCCATCTTGTTAGTACATCTCTGTAATCTAAACTCTTGAAATATTATGGCATGAACATGAATTCAAGGATAGTTTGAGCTATAGTGGAGATCTGTCTTAAAGGAAGAAAAAATTAAGTACACAAAGAATAACAAAAACATCCTCCTCCCAAACCCATATTTAAAGCCTAAATGTCTTCTAAAAGTACTTCAGAATGTAACCATATTTAGAAAGAAAGTCCTTGAAATTAAAATGAGGTCTTTTTAATGTTATCTAAGCAAATATGACTGGCATCTTTTAAGATGAGGAAATGTGCATACAGACATGCACAAACATATGATCCTATAAAAATTCAGGAAATAACACAGAATAGCTGTCTTGGCATGAAAAAGCCTCCCAACGACTTGATCACAGGCTTTCTAGATTTTTAGAACTATGAAAAAATACATTTTTTCTGGTTAAGCGTACCAGATACTTTATTATAGAATTTTGGGCAAACTCATATAGTAGCCAAAAAGGCCTAGAAAACTATCTTAAACACAGTAGGTATTCACTAAATATTGGTTGAATGACCACAGAAATTTCAGATATTGGCAGTTGGCACAAAGGTCTTGATAAAAGCAAGTTTCTGGTCACATTTAGCCCAAAACTAGATTTATATAACTGCAAATGTCTGGAAGCTCAGCAGATGCCCAGTGCTTTCTGTTCATTGAAATGCATAAAGTTTTCTGCATGAAAGGTCAATGGAACAATGGCAATAATATACCCACAATAGAGGATGTCTACTATCCACTGAAGTCAGAACCATGGCTATTTAGAAGTTTAGACAAAATAGAAGCAACTGTTTCTGATTTGTGTTGAGTAAGATGCCAGATTGTAGCCATGTCACAGAGTCTTGCCCAAAGTAGAAACATTTCGACCTATTTACAAAAAAGTGTGACCATTAATGGACATGACCCTTTAGAGTTGTCATTGGCATAGTCAATATTGATGATTTGCCAAGTACTATGCCATAATTTGAGTTTTCTAAAACTTGAAATTCATTTTTATTTTATGAAATATACATGCTAAAGTGATCGTAGTGATGGAGACTGCCTATGGTCCTAATTTAGTACTCATTATTTCAGCTGTTTTCAGAGGCAAGTACAGTCATAATAACTCAATGGCTATAAATAAGTAGAGAATATGGTGGCTCCTGTAACCACAAGGCCATGATACTGGGTGCCTTTTTCTGGAAGCCCCACAATGTACTCCAAGACTGAGAGCCTTTCTGAAAGAAATTCACAGTTCCATAACTTCCCTATGATAGCTCGCTTCGTGGTCCAAGGATAATGGTTTCTTCTCTAATATTTTGTAGACAGAATCCTTTAGATGTATTCTGGAAGTGTAAGCAAGAGCTTCCTAAAAATTCACCAGAGAACTATCTTCATTATTAACTGGCCCAGTTTAGGGATATATGACCATTCATGAAACAAACCTTGGTATAGAAAAGATGATTTTCTTAAGCTAATGTGCTTTATTGCTGGATCACAAAAGTGCTATTCTTTTAAGAAAAAAAAAAAGGCAGAATTTAGGATCGTGGGCAGTCAGAAATATCTATTCTAATGTTCCAAATAGAGTGTGAACTGGGTCTTTCCTAGGTGCCACACCAAGTCTTATTTGAAGAAATTTTTAAAATATACAAAATAAATAGATGAAAAAAATGATTGGCTATATTTTTAAACAGCATTTTCTTGTGAAAATAAAATTTTTATTTAAAAAATCTTTAAATTTCTTTTAAATGATAACTAGTAGCTAAAAGAAACTGCAATATAAAAAAATTAAGGTCTTTCTATGACTTTCAAGAATTGGCCATTAACATCAATTGAGATGTTCCTATATGAAAATCATCCCTTTCTAATCCCATCTTTTAGGATATTAAATATAATTTGAACAACTCCAGGAACACTAAAGCCACCACTTTATTACAAACAGTATTTTACTGATCATTAAAGTAGATACATTACAGTTAATGAAAGCTCAATAAGTCAGTAAGCGTTCTTAGGAGAAAACCATCAAGCTTGCCAACTCCTGCTTTCAACTACTGAGCATCCCCAGGGCCATGTGGGGCAATGCTGGGCAGCTGCAGTTAGTACCGACTGAAACCTTGGCACTGAAGGCTGCTTTCTTTGAACAGAACCCTGCAGGCAACTGATGCTAATCCCTTGGCTCAGAGAATCATTCTGTTTTTCAGGTTTTGTAGCAAGAGACCAATACAACCAAATGAAGAAATTAGAACCATCCTTGAGTTGTATCATGTTTTGAATCTCAGTCCTGAAGAGCCCACAAGGAAGGTTCCATATACACAACAACTAATATATCAGGCTACAGTAGGGAATGTTGACTTCTATAAAACAGAAAGAATGAGCATGGGTAAATCTCTCTTCATTGTTTACTTTTTTTGTTGCTAAAACCGAAATACATGGCATGACAAAAGGGGAAACATGTATTTGTGTTCACAGTTTTAGAAGCTTCAACCATCAAGGTATGAAGAAGTGGCTGCGTACAGATGCCCATGTTACGTTGAAAAAGATGCAGAGAGTAACAGGAAGCAGCTAGTATAATAAATATACCAGTGGCTTGAGAATATGCTTCTAGTAAGATCCCACCATTTAGAGTTTCTAGAAGCTCCCAAAGAGATGCCAAACAAACACTGAGAATTTAAAACATGAGTCTATCGCAGGCATTGTAAACATAACTTTTCTCCAAATGTTAAACTGCCCCATGAACAACACCAAATCCAACCAAGAACTTCAATTTCCAACTCAGCCTTCAAAGAGTCCTCATGGGAACTTTGACCCTGATGACTATTGGTAATCAGGTGTGAAACTTCATTGCTATAACTTCTCCTTTTTCCTCATCTCCAACTCCTAATGATCAAACCCTGTGAAGTCCATCTCTTTTATATCTCTCCTTTGTGCCTCTGCATTTCCATTCTACTTGCTGCCATCCAATTCATACTTGCTTAATCTTTGTAAGAATGTTAAAGATATACCAAAGAATACTAAATTCCTATTCATTTCCTGTCTCTCTGGTGTCCAACTAGTCAATTAACTCCTGAATTTCCAAACACACAGCTCCAATTTTATGACTCACTGCTGAGAAACATCAACAGTCTCATTTCCTTATGAAAATGAATCTTAATCTCTATCCTATATTTGATTATCTGATATCTTCAGTTTCCACTTTTAACTTCTTCTCTCTGTACCAGCCACATAAGGTTTCTCAGATCTTCCCAATATATCCTTCATTTTTCTTTCCAGATCCAACTCAAGAATTATGTCACACCTGAAATCCCTCAAATGCCATTTCTATTTGTCATCTATTTTTTAGAGGCCACATTCACCAATTGTAATCTCTCTATCTTATGAAAAATCCATAAAATATCACTTTTCTGCTATTGCATTGGCATCTCTATATTTCAATTATAATCTATAGAGTTTTTACTGTATCCACATCATTAGTTCATTAATTGAACAATATTTATTAAGCAAAATATTGAAACTGCCTTAGTATCTAGGGATATCATGCCAGATTTACAAAACAAAGCCAAAAGCCTACTGTCTTATGTTCAGTTTATTTTTTCAACAAGAAAAATAATAAGATTAAGTTGGGCATTGTGGTGGATGCCAGTAATGTCAGCATTCCAGCATTCGAGAGACAGATGGGAGGATTGGGAATAGAAAGTGCCTATCTTAGCTCAACAGCAACTTTAAGGCCAAAATGAGCTATGTATCAAGACTTCATCCAAATAAAAAGAAAGGCAATGGGAGGTGGGGGAGATTTAAAATAAAAAAACCTGTAGTACATTAGTCTATGGTGAGGGCTAAAGAGAAAAGATCAAACAGAGGGAGCATTGTTCCCGTGAGACATTTGACCTTTGGCACAGAGAAGTCATTTTGGGAGATTCCTTGAGGGAAACTCTTTACCAATGCAGAAATGTCTTAGAAAGAACATTGAAAGGAGAAGAAACAGAAAATACAAAAGTAGAAACTTGTCTGGAAAATTCAAAGAACAAGGAGAGCTAATTGAAAGGAACAGAAGTTAAGTAGTAGAGCATTCTGCTGCAAAAAAAGAAAATTGTATTTGAACGCAATGATGACAGAACAGTGGTGTACACCTTTAATCCTAGCACTCAGGCAGCAGGAACAGGTAGATTTCTGAGTTTGAGGCCACCCTGATCCACAAAGCAAGTTCCAGGAGCTAGGTCTATTACACAGAGAGAGCCTGTCTCAAGACAAACAAATCAAAACAAAACAACAATAATAACAACAAAAAACAAATTTATTTTCTACATTTTTATTACTTCTTTTCACTCAGGCCTCCTGTAAGTGAATTTGTACAATATAGCTTGTTTAGAACTATTTCTAATTTATACTTGCTTGGAAAAGATAATTTCTTCATGGGAAAGATCTGTATATTGACACGATTTACATTCATAAAACCCAATATCACTTCCAGTGTTCCTCACTTTCATATTTCTGGGCAAGAAATCAGGCGGCTGTCTAATAAAAACTGTTTAGAATTTAATCTTTTTTATTTTGGTCATATTTGTTTTAAGATTTTCTTTTATTTGATTTTAAAATGAACATTTTAATTATATCTTTGGTTCTGCATGGGATTCATATAGATTTTTCATCTGTGGTTTCATATCATTAATTGGTTTTAAGAAATTCGCAACAACTTTTACTTAAGATAGAGTTCTGTCCATTTTCTCCTCTGCTTTTCCTTTAAAGTGTGTACATGATTTGTGCATTTACTGTTTCCCATGTATTTGTTTTTATTTTTATGTTTTGTTATTCTTTTATTCAATTTTATCTTTTATTTTCTATTCTCAAACTGCGTTTTTCTACTGGCTTAGACTTTTCTAAGCTTAGTAACAGTGTTTTCATTTATGGTCAATCTATTACAGTTTCCATTTGATGATCTAAAGAGAATTGCTATATTATTAAAGTTTACATATTGCTGTTTACTTTCTTATATACATTAATGACATGTATTTTAAGGTTTATAACAAACTAACTCCAACTGGGGATCATCTATAGCTTTATTACTATTGTTATCTTCACTTGGCTTTTGATGGAGCGAATCAATTGAGCATAATGGCACTTTCTGTCAGAATTGCAAGTAGGACCCAGCAGGGATTTATTGTATCTATGCCATCCTATCTAGAGTCATTGTTGGGCCACTTCAACAGAAGATGACTGAAGCATTTTAAATACATATGTGGAGCTTTTGTTCTTTTCCAGCTGATAACTTCTGAGGAGTTGGCTCTGTTGCCTTTGTACTTGTGATGCGGATTGAGATGTGGGGGCATGTGAAAGCAGGGAGAATTCCCTCTCTACATTTGTGGACATGAGGCAATGGGATTTATTTATTTATTTATTTATTTTGGTCAATAGAGTATTCCAAATATTTTTATATTGGCCTCAGGAATTCCCTAAAGAAAGGCCATTTTCAAGGGAAATCTATGGCTTTTTATATTCATGGAATATTCAAGCAAAAAAAAATGGGTATCAAAAGAGAAAGAAAATTGATGAAGATTATGTCATCTCAATCAATAGATTCAGGTTTGAATTTCAGATTTTGGAAGCTTTGACTATTTCTCATTGTTTTTAGTTCTTCAACTGAAAGTCCAGGGTTCATATCTTTCTTGGTGCTTGGATTACCGTTAATGTCTTCATAGAATGTGAAATTGAAATCATTCCACTTGTTTTTGTTCCCATGAGTTTGATTCAGTTTCTTGGCTACTTTCCTTTCTCTCCAGAATCTTTATCTGCTTGAGAGTGTTATTGTTTCTTCAAACACATTTTATGTAATTTTAGTTATTTATAGTAGGTTTGAGCCACTTCCATGTTTAGAAGAAGTCAAGAACTGTGATTTCTCGGATTCACATATTACAGCATCATATATTCTGCATCTGATTATCATGTTGTTTTTTTTTTTTTATTTTGTAACATGTTTTCATCACAGAGAATCATCCTTTCCTTTTACCGATTCTTTATGCTCTGATAATCTTATCTGTCAGGACCATGACATTCATTACAAAATAATGAAAAAATTCATTATTCTCGGTATGTACACTGTCTATGCTTCTTTTGGCTCATTACATAAAAATACCTTTTTAAAACACTTTTATTTCAAGCTTTAGTTTCAGCAAAATATGACTATAAAGCTGATTCCAGCTCAGAGATCCAGAACAAGGGTATAATATACCATAAGCATTTGTCACATTCCACCAATGACAGAATACTGTAAGGCATGTCCAAACTTATTTGGAAAGATGATTTGGAAGTATGAGCACTCTGAATCATAATTTATTGTATGGGTTTAAGATTCCTGATCTACATACTAACATACTAATACCAAAGTAGAACAAATACTCTCCAGTAATAATAAAAAATAATATTTATTCCTTCCTCTCTTCAGAGTACAGTAATTTTTGTTGCAGTTTGCTAAATGTATTAATGGATGGACCACCATCCTTTTGGCAGTATAAAAGAAATTCAGTGTCAAAAACAAAAGCGATCAATGAGCCTCAGTTTCCTACATCACCTGTTAATGTTCCTTCCTAAACTGGGCTTGCCAAGATTTATGTCAACTGGAGCATCAGAACTCTTCTACATTAGCATAAAGCACTAGTGTTTCTGCAAGAAAAAATTTACTCTTATTCACAAATCCAATTCTTGTGCATGTGCTATATATGCATATGTGAGTGTAAATATGTTTGTGTGTAAATATATAATAATACTTTGATAAATGGCAAAAAGACTTTATAGTCATTCTTACTGATTTTTATAACTTACATTTTTTTTTAAAGGAATCATCCTTCACTTAAGTAGCAAATGTTCGGCCTTGCTGACATTCACCTCATTGTAACTTTTAAATGGGTAAGCATAAATAATTAAATGACTACTGAAATTATAAATCTCAATTATAATGTAACCCCCCCTTTAAAAATACCAACAAAATAAAGCAAACTCAACACCAGATTTTTAAACATGAACATGGGAAGGGGAACAATGTGTTAGTCAGGGAATATGAAAAGGCAGTTTCATTTAACCTTCTGCTCTGGACTACAGCCGCACAAAGCACACATGAGGTGAAATTAGCTAAAATATATTTTACTAAAGCTAGGGATAGCTAATGGAAACAAAAGAAGCATGAATGAGCTGTTCTGATTGACAAGGCACAGTGTGCTCTCTCTAGCTCAAAAGGTCAGTTTTACTAACATGCGTCTCTCAGATACATGACTATTTTCTGTTTCTCCATTTAGAGGGCATATTTAACCAGTTCTACATGGATGGGACACCCCAAGGCTTTATAAATCTTCTAAGTTTGTCAATTAACAAACATCCATTCAGTGCTAGATATAGAATAAACACTGTCTAATCATTGAAATGTAAAAATACCTAATGTATGTTTAATCTCACACATCTCATCCTGTGCAAGAAAGGCACCCAAACCAGATACACTAGAATATTGTTAAATGAAAGCGACATCCATTGATATATGCAGAATGGGTGAAGGCAAGCTAACATATCCTGAAAAGGGAACAAGAGCGAAAGGCACAAAAATTCTTGATAAAGTTTGGCTGGGTTCACTTTGAAAGAGTAAAAAAGAGATGAGATTTCCAGCAATAGAAAGAGAAGAAGTAAATGTATCGATACCAACACACACTAAAATACATTCAGGTAAGAAGAGACAGCTTTCCATGGCTGAAATAAAAAAAGATGAGAAATTTGAAAGCACATACAGAGGCATCAAGGTAAGGTCATGAGAGATGTGATAGATATGTGTAGGAGATGGGACTCCATATCCTAAGCAAGTTAAGTAGCATAGTGGTCAAGCTTCCTTATTTAGAAAAGCAATATTCCATATAATTTTTTTCTATATATATTTGCTATGGTATGCATATTTATATCCCCCAAATTCTATATACTGAAATTTAATTCTCAATGTGATAGTGTTAAGAGGTAGTACCTTGGGAAATGGTCAAGTTGGTAAGCTCCACTATTAAGATTGGGAACTTGGGAGCAGTGCTTTTAAAACAGACTTGAGGATAGATATTTAGAATGTAGTTAGGAAATATCTTGGTTTAGTAAAGTAGTTGTCATAGGCTCTTCCCCAAGATAAATGACTGCATTAGCCCTGGGAAGTTGGTTAGTTTCCAGAACAACACATGACTTTTCTTCTGTTGAATGAGCTGTAAGTCCAATTATAGAGTTGTTGGTTACTACCACAGTACATGTACCACTATTGCATTCTTAGGGGTATCATGCAATGTTGGTCATTGTTGAGTCATTATAGATGAGTAATTCTACTTGTTGCTTCCTTCTCTTGTTCTCTTTACAACAGATAGAAACCACTGAAGAAAAATACAACTATCAAAATGTAGAGAAGAGCTAACGTGATGCAGTTACAACCGATACATCTACAGCACAATTCCCTCACCTGGGGCTCTGAAATAATCTTGAAAGATGAGGTGGGAAAAGTGTGGAACCATAGGAAAAGGGAGTTTGTCATGAGATCATCTTCTAGCAATATCAGAAAGTCTATGTTCATGTAGTTTCATCAACATGGCTGTCTAAAGGGGACTGAACAATATTGACACCAAGAGACATAATAACATGGAAGGAGAAAATCTTCCAAGGTCTCAGCTCCAGACATAGAACTAGAGATAATTTGGGAATTCAGAGTCAGAGAGATAGTCTTTCCAGGGAAAAGCCCCCAAATTGGCTATCTTAAGATCTTCTCTAAGATGTATACATACAGGTAACATTATACTATTATACAGACAGAGCAGATAGCATTTATGTATTCAGAATAAAAATTAAGGAAAATTTTTCATATATAACAACAATTAAAGAAAAAGAAGAAAAAAGTCGTAAATTAGAGAAGGAGCAATTGGGTTCATGGGAGGGTTTGGAGGAAGTAAAGGAAAGGAGTAAAATATATAATTATATATAATTATAATAGAAAATATTTTTAAAATTATAAAAAACAAACAACAACAAAAAAACAGGTTTGAGAGACTTTATTTGCCACGTTAGGGTACATGGATGGCACAATTCAGAAGGAATGGGTCCTCTCTACACACTGAATCAGATGACATCTTATACTTCTTATACTTCTTAGGCTTTAGATCTGTGAGCAAAAAATTCATATTGTTTATAAGTTACCAAGTCTTTGGCATTTTATTAAGAAGTCTGAATGAAGCTGAGTGGTATTCCTTTCAGAAGTAACCCAATCAAATTCTGAAAGGCATCCACAATTTCATAATTCTAAATATGACTGTGTATCAGAAATGACTGGTCATATTTAAACATATTCAGATGATAGGATATGTAACATGCTTAAAATATTATACTCTTCTAAGTGGACTTAGAAATCTATATAAATTATAGAAGAGACATAGTTTGGATTATTGTGCTTTTGTTTCTCCTTTGGGACTTGCATATCTGGGGTTAGCTGGATGAGTTGAAGTATGGGCAGGGGCTGAAAGTTTAAATTGATTACCTGAGGGTATTTGGAGCCTGGGAGACAGAGGTACGGGCCAGGAGCTGAAGGTCTGGGGGATGGTTCAGAGTCTGGTTCATTACCTGTCCATGCCTGGAGCTGGGAGGATGAAGGAAGTTTGGGTCAAGAGCTCCAGGGTATGGAACTGGGATAAACTTAGGGAAAGGGGGATAGGAAGATGTAAGCAAAATGAAAGTGCCGAGGTGGATTAACTTAAGAAGAAAGGCTTGAGAAGGTTGTGGAGGGATGAGAATAGAGAAAGAGAATCAGCAGAGTAAAGAAGACGTAACCAAGCCAAGTGTTTTTGAAGAAACTATGCAAGGACCCATGATCCTGCAACCCAAGTAAAACATATAATTAAAAAGTGTTGTATTATGTTCCTGGTCTAGACTTTCCAGCCTAGCCTCAAGGTATGGACCTGCAGACCTGCAGACCCACAGTCCCACAGAGACACACAGACACATTAATTGTACGCTGATTGACCCAGGGTCCAGGCATATAACTTGCTAACTCTTTATCCTTTAACTAACCTATGATTCTTATCCTGTTCAGCCATGTGGCTTGGAACCTTTTCTCAGAGCAGCATAGTTGTCCTCTGCATCTGCTTCTCTGGCTTCTCTGTGACATCTCTGCTCTGTTCTTCCTATTCCCTGCCCACACTTCCTGTCTGCCTTCGGCCAATCAGCATTTTTGTTAAACCAGTAGGTGGGACAATTATTTACAATGTAACAACATAATCCCACTACAAAAAAGAATAGTACATGTGGAATATGAAACAATTGAGAGAAGGGGAAAGGAAAGAAGCGATTAAGTTCATCAAAACTAAGAATATATAAAAACATCTATGAAACTCCACTAGTTTATTAAGTTAAAATGTAACTTTTTTAAAAAGGAGTTTGAACAGACATATACTGACTAGATGAATATTATTATTCCTAGAAGTAATTATTAGATGGAAATCTTGGTGTCATAAATGGGTTTACCCCCCTATGAGTTATTGATCAGTGAGCCTCCAGGAGCACTACAAGTGATACAGGAGGTTGCCATTACTCTATTTTCTAACTTTCCTAACTATCTAGGAAGACACCTGTAGTCGGAGTGTACTTAGAAGGCACCAATACCAGATAGATATTTATTAAAATATAAACCAACACTCACGGTACAGGTAACAATTTATAGTAGCACCTGAACAGGGACTGGAGTCTGGAATGGTGGACGAGTGATGGACGGACAATGGATTCCGATCCTGTCTCTCCAACAGCCAGGAACCAGGAAGAGAGAGTCTCGTGTTCCAGAAGCCCCTTTTCAATGGGGTTTCCACACCCCCTTCAGGGGTCTGGGACCCTGGATAAATGTCTTTTGACCTTATCAGCTGACACCTGAATCCTACCACATCTCCCCCTTTTGTCTAACTAAGAAGGTTCTAAACTAAGACTATGTACAATAGGAATTATTATGAGGTAGTATCTAGGAGAGGATAAAGTACAAATTCTAATCAAAACTTAACCTATATAAGGTACATCAAATAGTTCTAGAATATTGGTAGATGGTAGGGTGTAAAAATTACTTTAAAAGGTTAATCTGGGAAAGTGAAAATTCAACACCTGAGTGTTCTTATCTAAGGGATAATAGGGTGACATTCTAACTTGTATCTGATATGACTGGGATATGATACCTTAAGTAATGTTGACTGCAGTTCTTATCGTCCTAAGGAATAAACCCTGTACTAAAAATTAGAATACCTATATAAGGGGTGTACAATCCCTGAACAATGACCTTTAGCAGGACTATCAAACATTAGCCAGGGGTATATTACCGGGTAAGGTGGCCACAGCATTTTAGACATGTAAATACATATATATCATTTAAACAGAGGTATATAAAACATCTTGTGCATATATCATAACTAGCGCAATCATACATTATATCTAGTATAGTTAAATGGAGAAAGTAATTGCATAGTATACATGACAATGATGTGCAAATATTTTAAACAGAGGTAGAAGCATACATAACATATAGCAATTTCAGATTCAGTTTTACATAATAGTTACAGATTCAGATTTATATCGAAATACAAGTTGCTTTGGTTATATAAAGCAATCTCAGATTAAACTTTGTACCAATGTACGAATTATCACAATTAAACATATAAAATGATTTCACATTTGTATCAATATACAAATATTTATGGCAGTGCAAATTGTCTTTAGCTTAGCCCATACATTCAGCTAGAATGGTGTATATGTAGGTAGAACAGTCTACCTTTATCTATCCTATCTATCCCCCCTTCTTCAAAAGAGATCCTTAGTGCTATATTATAGTTCTGTCCTTCACCCAGTTTTAACTTATAACTATTCAATTAGAATAATAATTACCCACAACCCTCAGAGCATAAAACTTATTGGGAAAGGGGGCGTAGTCTTTCATAAGGTTGCTTCCTGCTGACTTCAGGGCGATGGTATCTCTTTGGGATCCTGTAAAAACTAAAACGATGGTTAGTTCTTAATGGACTGACCATATACATCTATAACCATTCTTAGAATAGTGGTTAATTCCATCTGGAAATCTAATTAGAAGTGTGATCTGAAGGATAATCATAAAGAGCTATCCTGCAGCCGTTTTTGAATAGTCTATTTCCTGAAAACAATTATTGATTGGTGCGGACCAGGTTCTTGATTTTTCTATTTTTGTCTCTGTCTGTCTGTCTACCTGTCTCTCACTCTCTCTCTCATACTCTCCCTTTTATTCTTGTTTCACTAGTAGGAGTTGTTGCGGTGGGGGCCCCCGTCTCTGTTCCAGATTCTTTGTAGATAGCTGATAGGAGGAAATGTTATTTACAGTGGAAAACTTAAGCATTGTTGATACTCAAAAGAGATATTCATATCTTTTATGACTTTAGGAGACTGTATGCAGACAGGATATTTGAAAGGTACAGATACAGAGAGAAATAAGGTTTGAGATGAAGTCACAATAATACTGGTCCCTAAACATTCTGTCTTCTGTCTCACACCAGGTGGCTTTTCTGATATGAGACAGAATTCTTCACATTTTCTTTACCAATATGCTTGGGTTTAGAGAGGGAGAAAGCCACTTGCTCCCAATCCAAATCCAGCCCTATTAATAGTCAAGTCAGGACCACCCCTCCCCTTTTTTTGAGGTGTAGATGCAAGATGCAAAGCAGTAAGAATTGAGAGATTACCTAGTATCAGTTAGTCTCATAGTCAGTCATGTACATTCCTTCATCATCAGTCTGTCTTTGATTTTAGGTGAGTAATTATTTAATGTCTAATCAATGCCTTAAAAATGGTTGTATCCATTTTCCTGTAAAGACAAAATTGAGACCCTGCCCCAGGTTTGTTAAATGTGTTTTTCTTACCATGTATCCATTTGTCATATCAAGGATGAGCAATTACTTCTCTTCTTCAGGAAGGGACTCCTTTTCGAAGCGGACTTTTATTAGTTTTGTCGGTACCCATATCTTTTTCCGTCCCTGTTGAAACAAGAGCAAAACCCCTACCCCATTGAAGCACATATCCCAGCTTCCACTCTGAAGTCAACACATCTTTGAAGTAGATGGGTTGATTTAACTCAGAGGATTTCTCTACTACCCAATGTCTCTCAGCAGCTGATGTTCCCTTTTCATCAGCGTTAAGAAAATTTAAAGTCAATAAGGCACTGTGCAACCTCTCTCTGGGTTTCTTTCATTTCTTTCTTTTGTTTATAAAGCATCTCTTTTAACGTGTGGTGAGATCTCTCCACAACTGCCTGTCCTGTAGGGTTGTGTGGTATCCCTGTAATATGCTTTATATTTCAATTAGATAGGTAATCTTCAAATATTTCTAAGACCTACAGAATATGGCATTTAAAATATTTTAAAATCTTAGACTTTTCTGGACAGTGAGACAAATTTGTTCCTGGCAGCACCAATCTTCTTCAAGGGAAAAATGGGCATCGAAAAAACTCCATATGGAGTCTACTCTATTTGTGGTAATGGTTAGCCAATGGAAAAGAACCTGTTCTTATATTGACTGCTTGACAATATGCTGTTTAAACTGGACATGAAGGTTCCATAGGAAGATGACCTCTGAACTTTGGCAGAACAAGCCAAGATGGTCATTCAGGTTCCTGCTTTACAGAGAAAACTGTCAGACATTCTTCAGGACTCAAGGAGAAGCAACGGATGAACTGTGCCAGAATGGGCAGAGCAGATTTCCTGATTCACTAAAATGATAAAAGACTCTGGGCCTGTAGGCTGAAGATGGATGCTCCAACTTTATAAAGGAACTTTGGGTGACTGTCCAGGCAGATAGGTGTCATCTTTGTCCTTTCTAGATTTTAGAAGTCGCTTGCACTTCTGGTTTACTTGGGTAAATATATCCTTCTGTGATCTTTGATGTAGTTGAAGATTAGACAGTTATAGGTATAGTTTTTCTTAGTCATTTTAAAGGTATATTGCATATGAAACTTTAGATTCATAAAGGTAAGGTAGATGATAGAGTATTTTCTTTAATTTTGCTAAATACAAATAGACTAGATATTGTAACTGTAATTCTTGATAGCTGTTTTGTTAAATGTAATTTTGCTATGTTAAAATTGAAACCTTCCTTTTTGATTAGACAGAAAGGGGGAAGTAATGTGGGAATGCCTTTCTCTATGCTGTGAATCTCAATCTTTAAATAAAGGAGCTTTTTTGGGCCATGGCAGGCACCATAGAAGAAGTAGGAGGAGGAATCAGAATAGGTAGGAAAGGAAGGGTGGAGTCAGAGGCAGACCTGAGCAAGCAGCCCAAGGAACAACATGGAGGAACACAGGTGAGCCACGGGCCACGTGGCAGGCAGATTAATAGAAATGGGTTGATTTAAGATGTAAGAGCTAGCTAGCAATGTGCCTGGGCCATAGGCCAAACAGCATAAAGTTAATATAAATGTCTGAGTCATTTCTGGGGGTCTTAGAGGTGGGCGGCTAGGCGGCTAAGGGGTCTGGCACGGCAGGTCTGTGGGTCCAGGTCCCTGGCCACCCGAGATCAAGAAACCCCACTACTACAGACACCACTGTTGAAGATACCACACATTTCAGTTGCAAGATGTAGAGAAATCTATCTCGAACTGACCGGGAAGCTCTGTATTTGTTAACTAGCTCTTATAGTTCTGGGAGATGCCACTAAGGTTGTTAGGTAAAAAAGACATTAACGGTCTCACCCAGTAATGGACCCTGAATACTACAGTATGGACCTGCTAGGTAAGAAATACCTTTTATTGAAATGCCAGCAAGAGTGTTTATGAGGGGTAGCCCAACTGCTTTTTTTATTGTATTTATGAGCTACTTTGCTGAATGGATTTTATGCTGGATAACATGATCAAAATCCAAAGCTATAGAAGGTCACAGGTTCCAAAAGAGAACTTGTTATTTTGCTAAATGATCATATTGTCAAGCTGTCTTCTAAATATTTATGTTTTATTCATACATTTTTGCTACTCTCAACCTTGGCCAGAGAAGCTTCATATTGCAGGGGGTTTTAATTAATACGAAGACTCATAACTGTTCGAATACTGAGAATAAATGACTGTGGGTGTTCAGCTACAGATTGAACATCAGTATTAGCCTCTCTACTAAAGGTTCAGGGAACATTTTGAAAGGGGCAGTGGAAAAAGGTAAGAGCTGGAAGACAGAAATGTTATGAAATGCTGGCCTCTATAGGTATTTCACATAGGAATTCATAGTCGATCTGGTTACTTTAATAAGCCGGCCAGTTAAAAAGTCTGGCACACAGTGGATAAGGGCCTCCACTGTCCCTCCCTCAGATGTCAGTTAGCTAAGTGAAGAGGAGCTACTTCTCTTGAGGTAGGCATGGCCATTGATTGGTAGGTTTCCCAAGCTTCAGTGGATAATCTCAGGAAGTGCACACAGCAGCAGCCCTGGTTATACTTAGTGGTTTATAAAAGGGACAGGACATGAATTTGGGAGGGAGGATAATTGGTAGAAGTCTAAAGGGAGTGGATATAGGGAGTGGGAAATGGAGATGTCCAAGATGCACTGTGTACATTTATGAATATTCAAAGGATAAAATTATTAAACAGAATATTAAAAATCCAGTGTATTGATCCTGTTGGTGGAGGTGTGGGTGAGCCAGCCCCGAAGTTGTGAGCATAGGAGAACTTTCTCCGTTTCTCCTCTGTCATGTGGCAGCATAGGTGAGGAAGAGATGCTCTCCCCCTCACACACACACAAACCCGTCAATGCCAGAGGCAAGTAGGAGAGCTGGCCCTGAGGTCATAAGAGAGAGATAGCTGTTCCTGCCACTCATCAGTTGCAGCACTCCGAAGAGTGACCCCTACACCACACCTAAGCAACACAGTAGAGCTGACTCTGAGAGTGCAGATGTGGAAGAACCAACCCCAAAGATGTGAAAGCAGAAGAACTGGCACCACCCTTTGCTCATGGCTGGAAGGGGTCAACTAGCCAGAACTGTTCTAGAGAGCTCACCCTGGTGATGAAGACAGGAGGGATCTGGTGGGTTGACCAATCCAGGCCTAGGACCACGGTTAGGAGTTCGCTCACCTCAACAACCACACCTTCTGTGATCTTCTGAAGCAGGTGAAGGGGCAGGTTCTGCAGACTCAAAGCTGCAGGATCTCCATGACACAGGACAACAGCAGGATATCCAGTGAGGGCTCAAAATGCATAGTGAAGTAGAAACCAGAGGCCACAAACCAGACCAATGACTCATTGTCATGAATCCTTGTAGTAAAGATATATGGATAAAAGGGTTTTCTGCATGACTCACTGTCGCACTACAGCTTCCATGATGAGACTGATTTTCTTTTCTTTTGTTTTTTTTCCTTTTTCTTCTATTCTTTTTTATTTCTCTTAAATTTTATTTTAATTTAATATTGCAGGGGAAGTTTGCAAGGGCAGAAGGCAGATACTGAAGGACTTGGAAATTAATGGAATGGAGATGTATAATGTGAAAGACAGAGAATAAATAAAAAGAAAGCTAGAAACTCCAGTGTATTTTAAGCTTCATTATTCAATTGATATGCAGTCATCTTTAAGAGCCATTGGCCAAAAACGAGAGGAATAGACTGTGAAGCTTCATATATATGTGTCCATTTTCTTTGTCTCTTCCTTTATTCACATCATATATTTTTCATCCCTCAAGCAAGGCATAATATCCTGTAGAAATGTGGCCCCACCATTGAAGACATGATAACATAATCATAACTGAATAAGATAACCCTATGTCCATCTAAGAGCCAGGGGCCACCTTGAGAAGCGCAGCAAGGTGATCTGTGACCACACTAATTCAAAAAGTTTTTAGCCATGAGGTGGTCATTTGGAGAGCAGATAGAAACATTCATGCCGAAATGACTAAGTAATCCATCTAAATACCAGAGAACAGTTGTTGCTATAATTAAAGATTCAGTAATGTGGTGCAGATTCATTGCCTTTAAGGAGTTTCAGGCTTTATTTTTACAGATGCTATGAGTTGATGGGTGAGGGAAAAGGGGGGGTCCTCAAAAATAAAGTATTTAGATAATGTTATGCAAAAAATAGCTGAAGGAATTTGTTCCTGCCAATAAAGAAGCTATAATAAGGAGTTGGGGTGTGAAAAGGAAGAAACACGCAGTCCTCTGGGATATGCTGAGTTTAAAGAGAGTTCTTTCTTCAAAGGGTTTGAAAACAGATTGGCCATATAGATGATATTCACTGAAAATCTGAATGTTCTCTTCCTCACCTAAGGAAATGGAGAATATCATAGTCATTAACAGGGAAAACTAGGTCAGACTGTACACTTCACATATACTCTGAGCAGAGAGGGGCCAAAGATTTGAAACCATAGAAAAATAAGACAAATTCATTAAAGTATGAAGATGATTTAGCATATCTGTCAAAACTGCAAAATATAGAGCTTGGTATGGTTGACATACTTATAATCTCAGCACTTGGGAGGCACAGACAAAAGAATTAGAAGCTCAAGGTCACCTTCAGGGGCAGGGTAAACTAAAGAACAAGGAGTTACATGAGATTCCGCATCAAAATACATGTATATACATTTTAAACCACCCTATAACCAACACTTCTTCCATTTTGAGAAACATTTTGAAATTATTTTAGACTTACTTATTCTATTTCATGAATATGAGCTCTTCGTCTTCGTGTACATATGTCTGTCAAGTGTGTGCCTGACACCCTCCAAGGTCAGAAGAAGGTGTTGGCTCCTTTGAAACTGGTGTTACAAATGGTTGTGAACCACCATGTAGGTGCTTGGAACTGAACCTGGATCCTCGGTAAGAGCAATGTAAGCACTTAACCACAGATCCATTTCTCCAGCCTCAAAAATAAGTTTTAAGTACATGGGCAGTGAGATGATCATTCCTACCAGCTGGTTCAGTGGCATAAATTGTATTTTTGGTAACTTCAACACAAAGATATGTTGAGTAAAGGGGATTTGGATTTATAAGTGGGTGCGTTTTTTTTCCAGCAAGAATCCTCAGAATAATGAACTCAATCTTATTTAAGAATCACAAATAATTGATAATTTTTCATTGCCAGTGAGCATTCCCACAAGATTAGATGGTAAAAACTAAAGCTTGATAGGATAGTAAAAATGAAAGCCTGACTGGGTTTGACATGCTATATTTAGTAGAAATGTCATATAAGCTGGAGAATGAAATTTTCTTCAGAATTAAAATCCAATTTTTAGAGAGATTATATAAGAAGCATGGTTGCCCTATATGATTCTTCTCTAACTTTCTATTCCTTTTATGTTTTAGGGAAGCATTTTTTACTTGCTATCAGTAGAACCCTAGTAGCACATGGATGATCTTCAGGGAACACATTAAGCACTTTACCACATCTCAAATATTGTGTCCATGGTTTTAAACACCTATGGCCAGAAGCCAGAATAGTGACTGAAGCTAAAAGGAGTCTGAGGCTGCCTCCAAATTACAAATCAAATGTTTTTTGCATCTTATATATAGCATGAATCTAGAATTCCTAAATTCCAAATACCCTACTAGAGTATACCCACTCTTTCTAAGTGTTGCTGTTCTGGCTTCCCTTTGCCTTGTATTTAGGAATTTTATTGTTGCTCAGGGTTGTAAAAAATCACATCTCATCTTAATTAAATTTAAAATCATATTTGTTTTCTTATTAATGAATTTGGATATTCTGAGGACATTTTAAGTAAAGTATAGGGCTTTGTTCCATAAAGGGCTTGCTATGCAAGCATGTGGACTTATGTTTGATCCCCAGGAGTCATGTAAAACAGCAGGCATGAGGGCACACACATATAATCCCAGAACTAGAGAGGTGGACACAGAAAGGCCCCCAGAGATCCAGGCTAGAAAGAAACCCAGTTTCAAAAACCATGGTAGACAGCAGCTGAGCATGACACCCAAGTTTGACCTCTGACCTCCACACACATGTAAAATTCACACACACGTGACATACTCAAAATTTTAAAGTAAAAATAATAGTTAAATGTTCACTTTTAAGTGGACAATTCCTCCAGTTTTGACAGTTACAGACCTGTATAAACACTTTCCAGTCAAGATACAGTTTTCCAATGTCAGACAATTCTCTTATTTTGCTATTCTAATATTTTTCATCTCCATGCCAGCCTAGATATGACAACTATTCTCTTTTTATTGTGTAGTTTAATTTCTTCTTTATCACAAAATCTCATGAGTATATTTTCTGGATGCTGTCTTTGGATGAGAAAAACTTCCCATGGAAACTAAAGTTTTAACTTTCCATTTTCATACTGGATTGTATTATGGCAACTTGACACAAACTGGGGTCATCTCAGAGGAGGGAACTTCAAGTGAGAAAATGCTTCCACAAGCTTGGGCATATGCAAGCTTATTTTTCAATTAAAAACTATATTAATTTTTTTAAAAGCCATTTTCTTAATTAGTGATTGATGCGGGAAGGTCCAGTCCATTATGGTGGGGCCATCCCCGGGCTGGTGGTCCTGGGTTCTATAAGAAAGCAGTCTGAACAATCTATGAGGAGTAAACCTGTAAGCAGCATCCCTCTATAGCCTCTGCATCAGCTCTTGCCTTCAGGTCTCTGCCCTGCTTAAGTTTCGGTCCTGCTCTCCTCCAATGATGAATAGTGATATAGAAGTATAAGCCAAACAAATCCTTTCCTTCCCAATTTGCTTTTGATAATGGTATTTTATCCTGGCCATAGTAACGCTAACTAAGACAAGTTTCAAATATGTTTATCTTGTGGCTGTTATTGCTGAGTATTATAGTACATCACTGGATTAGAGTTTGAGACTCTATTACCAACTGAGAGTCTGCCTCAAAAAAGAAAACTCTCATTTTAATTTATTTTTTATCCTATTACATATAGTGATTTTAAATTAATTTTTTTGTTCTAAAACAATGTTTGCTTCTTTCAAGTTCATGGATAAAGACTCCATCTTTTAAAAATGTGTGAGTTGCGATATGGTGACCTCATTTATTTATTGACTTATTTCTATTGCTTTGGTAGATTACTTGGGTTTTATAAACACAGATGTTTTACTTTTTCTTTTCTAATCTTTTAAACTACTTTTTAATTCTTATTGTGTTGCCAGGAATCATAAAGTAATTATTACTTGAAGTTAGTGAAAGTTGAATTTGGTTGTTTTGATCCTAGAAAGCAGTCATTCATATGGCCCAATATAACGTTAACTATAGAAGTTTTGTATATCTCTTTTATCAGGCTAAGAGAGGGTCCCTCTGTTCCTGTTTTTTTGAGAATTTGATTTATCACAATTGGCTTCCATGATAGTTCACTTTAATTGTCAACTTGACACAATCTAAAATAACCTGGAAAGAATTTCAATGAGGTATTGTCTATATTGGGAGACTTGTTTATTTCTTTTAGGTTTTCTAATTTAAAGGAGTGTAGTCTTTAAAGTACTCCCTTACAACATTCTGATTTTTTTTTTTTATCTGTTTTATATTCCCCATTCATCTCCGATTCTCTTCAGTTGGGTCCTCTCTTTTCTTGTTATTTAACTGGGTCAAAGGTCTGTTGATTTTGCTTATCTTTCTGAAGAACAAGCTTTTAGGTTGTTGGTTTTTTGTATTGTTTTGAGTTGATACCACGTTTCTGCTGTGACTTTTGTTATTCTTCCTGTTTACTCAGTATCTGTTTGGTTTGATCTTGATTTTTCAAATTCTTGAGTTGCATTACTAGGTTGGTTGTTTCTGCTGTTTCTCAGTTTTTAAAAGTATATTTGTTTAGAGCCGTAAATTTCTCTCTTGGGACTACATTTAATGTATTGCAGGGATTCTGTTGTGTTGTGATTTCATTTAATTCCAGGAATTTTATTTCTTTTCTTGATTCTTTCTTTGGCCCATTGCCCCATTTATGAATAAGTTATTTAATCTCCATGAGTTTGTGTTATTACTGGAGATTTTTGCTATTGATTTTAGGCTCTGTTACACTGTGGTTAGAAAGGATACATGGAATTATTTTAGTTTTTCTAAATCTTTTTCTGCCCCCAACATGTGATCTGTTTTAGAGGATCTATGATCTAAGCACAATTTATAATCTTTGGTGTTTGGTGTTTTTTATATATATATATATATATATATATATATATATATATATATATATATATATATTGATGCCTATTTGATGCATCATAACATACAATTCTGATATTCTACATTCAGTTTTAGTTATATCTTTGGATCTCATTTTAATATGTATTTCTTATAAAGTCTTCCACAAAATACACTAACTGCCTCCTGTGCTTCTTATAGTCTGGCTGAACTGGGCACAGAATGTTAAAGCAAGGCCTCCCTTCTTCACAGTGACATTAGACGACCTAGGACAGATTTTACTGGATTGACAGGACATACAGCTCTCTTGGAGTCAGGATGAAAGGTGGGGTTATGATCATTCAAACCAAAGAACCTAAAAGGAAAGATAAAAAGATCTTCTTGAATAAAAATTGTATGCTATCAGTAAAGAAGAGATGCTTGCTTTCCAAGAGAGCTGATATTTAAAATGCTCTACCAAAACTGATTGTTCCAGGCATTGCTGGAAGGAAGAGGGAGGAAGTATGAAAGACCAAGCCCACCTTTTAGCCTCCATTTCCACCTGAAGACCAAACACAAAGGACAGGAATATGGATTAATAACTTTCTATTGCTTAGATAACACTCCACATTGAAGGCAATGTTTAAGAGAAGGTGTTTAATTCAGCTTATGGTTCCAGGAAGCTAAAGTCCATGATGGTAGAACAAAGGGCTGGCAGCAGAAACAGAGGGACCACTGACATCTGGAACCATTAGCTGCGGCAGAGAGTGCGCTAGGGATGGCAGGATGCTTTTGAAAGCTCAAAGCTTGTCTTCACTGACATACCTCCTCCAACAAGAAACACCTCCTAACCCTCCCCTAATAGTTCCACAAACTGGAGATCAAGCAATCAAACATAGAAATGTATGGAGAAACATATTTTCATTCACACTACTACAGTATCTAGAAAAAAGTTTTCTTCATGCAGTAAAAATTCTAATGCCAGTCAACTAGTCCTTATCTGAGAAGGGGATGTCACTGTTTTTTGTTTTTTAATTATGGAGACTCATTTTTCTTTCTTCTGATGTAAAAGTTTCCTGTGGGCATGACACTATTTTTTGAGAATTTTATATTTCTATCATATTTGCTTTTCTCCTCAACTCCTTTTAGCTCTCTCTGACCCATCCAGTCACGGCCCTCCCATTGCGCTGATAAAGTCAAGTTTAATCTGGTTAACTGTTACTACTCTAGAGTGTGGTCACTGTGACAGGTACCACACTATTAAAGAAAACTGACTTTCTCTATCAGCAATCAAATGGCAATAGCTTTTCAGCTAGGATCGGGACTTTGTACCACCTTTGTGTCCACCATTCTGACTAGTTTAAGCTTTTGTGTGCACGTTTCCACAGTCACTATAAGTTTATTAGGTGCATCTCTCTATGTGTGGAAAATGCTGCTTCTTTGAAATCATCCACCACACCTGGCTTTTATAATATTTCTTCTCTCTCTTCAGCAGGGATCCCCAAGCCTTCAGGAAGGTATGATACACACATCATTTAGGACTGAACATTCTAAAATTTCTTATTCTGTACAGATTGACCAGTTGGGATTTTTAACTGCAATCTACTGGGGGGAAAAGAAGCTTCTCTGATTAAAGTTGAACTATGCTCTGATTTATGGACATAATAAATCGCTAGTCATTTTACTGCTATTTCCACTTAGCAGAATAATAATAGTAGGTTTCCCCATAGACATAAGTTCTTGGCTTCCTTGACAGTGTCCAGTTTTGGTTCCATTTTATGAAGTGGGCCTTAACTACAATCTCTAAAACGTTGTTAGCTACTCCCATAATGCCCATGCTACTATTTCACGAGTGGATTTACCTTACCAGGCATGTTTTTAAAGCAGGGCGAGATCAATGATTTTCTTTCTCCTCTGGTAGTGTGCACCTCACCTCTCTGCACCAGGAAAGCTAGCCAGTAAGGACAGAGAAAGGATAAAGCTTTCAGGTGAGTACAAGCTTTTTATCCATTTTCTATGACTCAAGTATGAGCTTGAACTTTCATATTTTTAACTTATAATAATTTATTTTATAACCTTCTTCTCTTCTTACTCCCTCTCCCACGTCTCTTTTGCCCCTCCATCAATCCACCCCTCCTCTGTATTCACTCAGAAAGAGGCAGGTCTCTCATAGGCATCAACAAAACATGGCATATTAAGCTACCATAAGAACAAACACACACACACCCCTCCCCGCCCATTCAGGGTAGGCAAGGCAACACAGCATGATGAGTAGGTTCTCAAGAGCAAACCAAAGCACCAGAGACAGCTCCTTCTTTTATTACCAGAGGTCCCACAAATAAACCAAACTACACAACTATCACATATATGCAGAAGGCCTAGATTGGTCCCATGAAGGCACCCTGGTTGTTGATTCAGACTCTGTGAATTCACATGAACAGGCTAGCCACTTCTGTGGGTTTTCCTCTGTTGTCCCAGACTCCCCTGGCTCCTACTATCTTTCCTCCTTCTTCTCCTGAGCTCTTACCAATGTTTGGCTGTGAGTCTCTGAATATGCCTCCAACAGTCACTGAATGAAGGCTCTCTGATGATAACTGGGGAAGTCACCAATCCAGTCGCAGGAAATGGCCAGTCCAGGCTATGCATCCACTGCTGGCAGGAATCTCAGCTGGGGCCATCCTTGTAGACTAGGGGAAGTTTCCCTTGAATTAGGTGTCTACCAGACTCCGTAAAGCTCTCTTTTCCAGGCATCTCTGTCAACATTCTTTCCCACCTACACCTCCCAAGCCAGTCCTTCAAGTTCCCATGCCCACCAGCCCCCAATCCAAACAGAAGATTTCTATTTCTCCTTCCCGGGTAGATCCATGTGTCCCCTTCTGGGCCCTCCTTGTTACCTAGCCTCTCTGGGTCTCTTATGAGTGAATATACCCCATGTTTGTTTTTCTGGGTCTGGGTTAACTCCCTCAGGTTGATTTTTTTTTTTCTAGTTTCTTTAATTTGCTTTCAAATTTCCTTCAGAATGATCAAGATCAAAAATACCATGATAACTTATGCTGGAGAGGATGTGGAGGAAGGGGAACCATTGCTGGTGAGAGTGCAAACATGTACAGCTTCTTTGAAAATCAATATGGCAGTTTTCATAAAATTGAGAATTAATCTACCTCAAGACTCAGCTATACCAATCTTGGCCACATACTCAAAAGACGCTCAACCACACACTTGCTCAACTATATTCATAGTACTTAATTTGTAACAGCCAGAACCTGGAAACGACCTAGATGCCCCTCAACCAAAGAATGGATACAGAAAATTTGCATAATGGAGTTATATTTATCTGTTAAAAACAAGGACCTCTATATTTTTAATAGTTAAATGTAATTATTATATACTATTTTCCATGCATATTTTTTTACAAAGTTCAAACCATAGGCATTTAGCAGTCATGGCTCTACATCCTTATTGGCTATTCAACCTGACAGTTAACAACTGAGTGGCCAACCAAAAATAAATATGCTAATTTTCTTAATACACATTTTCCTCCTTCAATACTGTGTTTTTTATTTTCAATATGCTTTATTGAAATATGCTGTGACTATGCTACAAAAACCATTAAACATTTATAACATTTTAAATGCCATTATCATATCTATGAATTACCCTAAAAGAATGAGCATAGATGTGAACAAAGATTTATCTCTAGAAATATTTACCTCAGCACTGATTTTACTGGTCACATACATAAGAAATATATAGTACAAGTGGTCAGAAATTATAAAACACCTGCATTTCTATTTGTTAAAAGCTGGGTTAAAATATTGCATATATGAAATAAGTGTATAATGGAGTATTATGCAGACATTCAAATTTGTACTTTATTTATAAAAGTGTGCTGTAAAATAACATGTATATATGGATCTATGGGGAATAGTTAAAGTATCTCAAAGTTTCATTTTTTTTCCAGCTCAACAGTTTTCTATTCTAACATAGGACAGTTCGTTCCTGTCTGACTAAAGACATATCTTGGCCAATTTTACAAGTATATCTGGCCAAGGGAATCAGGTTATTTATGTTCAGTTTGGAATAGAAATGCAAACTTGGCAAATAATTTACAGGTTGGCAAGAATTATATCTTCTTTCTCCATACAATTTATGCCACCAAGAAAGGAAAAACAATAAGAATTAACACTCAAGCTTTATTTAAGTCATGAGCTACCTCATACATACTCCACTGAGAAAGAAAAACAGAGCGCTCCACAAGTTCAGCCAGAAGATACAAATGCAATGTTTCTGCTAATGGTTGGCTCAATCCTGAGTGCTCTGATAATTTCATATGAGTAGGCACTAAAACACGACTCTAAAGGAAAGCAAGAGTTACCCATGATATGAGAAAGACTAGAGTTGATTTGAGGTTATGAAATCCTTAACATTAAGATAAATTGTCTTCTCCTTATCTGATCAAAACAGGTTAAATAAAAGTTCTTTTGTTAAAATATCGATTATTAATAATAGGTGAGAATTACATTGTTTATACTGGGTGCTATATTTAAATAACTTTATATTTTAATTCATGTACTCCCTTATACTTTATAAAGTCTACTCCTTTGACTTTTATATTTCATATATCTACTTCTTTATTCTTTATACTTTATGAAGTATAAAGTTTATATAAACTTTAATACATCTACTCCTTGTGAGAGCTTTATGCGGTATACAGTAATATTAAAATGAAGAAATCCAGCAGAGAAAGTTCAGGTGAGTTTAATGAAGTTACAGATCTACAAAGAAACAGTCAAGATTCTAATTTAGGTATGTTTGCACCAAAGGATGCTTTTAACCAGAGCACTTTTGACAGTTAAGATGTATGAGGTTAAAAACTGATAAGTCTTGGGTCTGCTGGGATGGTGAGGATCTCTGGACCGTGGAGTACAGCTGCATCTAGAAGAGGAGGTACATTGCTTCACTCTTTCTGACAATGTCATGAGCTCTGCAAAACAGACCTGGCTTGATGTGGGGGGAGGCCAGTGTACGATGACTCACTAGCCACAAATAACTTTCAGTCTTCTCACCAGTGGACTTGGTGGAGATGCCTGGACCATCATGCAGCTCCATCTGTAATTTGCTCAAGCAGCGCCTCTCATTGAAACATCTGCGAGGTGGGATGGAACCAAATTTAAAGATAACTCATCCAAGTAGCTTTCTCATTTGTCCTACAACTGGGGGATGATTCTATCATTAGTCATATTCTGGGGCCAGATTTTGCAAGTTTGGAACCCAAGAATGGGCAAAGTCATTTCTACGCTAACACTGATGAGTCTTACAATTTCCTTCTCCAACCACAGCCTAACCTCACACAGCGCTTGGTATGTGATAGTTGTACACACACACATACACACACCTATTTTGTCACACTTTTACAGAAGGACAAATTGGAATACATAACACAAACTTTGGTGGATGTCATAAATGGAATTAGCTTTTTTTTTTTCTCTATTGCAAATACGTGAAGTTGGTGACACATCTTGCCATAAAAATATGTAAATACAGAAGGTAGAAGAGTAGCAGAGATGGGTAGGACATATCACTAGGCTGAAAAGGAAGAGAGGAAATGAGAAAGAAGTTCATTACCACCAACGGGCCTCACTGTGGTGGCCCTGGATGCTATCTGCAGCACACCTGGAGTCACTTATAAGACCTTTTGAGAAATGCCAGTCTAATAAATAATTTTCCAGCCAGTTATCCATGAGCTCCAGGCAGTAGTGAAACTAAGGGGGTAATGGCCACAGCTGCCAGGCTCCAGATGCTCTAGGTCCCAGCCCTGCCACTTTGTCCCAGCATCCATGCGGAGGAACGCTGTGAACTGGGCATATCACCACCATTCACTCTGGCCAACTCCCAACAGTACCAGCTGCATCTGGCCCGGAAGACGGCTGTTTCTGGGTGCTGGGCTGTGGCCAGGCTGTGAGGGTTGAGCCTCTCTACCCAGTGTACTCCATCGAACCTCCTCTGCCTGACTCCCCCAGGACCCTCCTGAACATTACGTCTTTCTGAAATCAGAATCCTTCTGTGCCCAGGAGAAAAGATGGAATGATAACCACACAGATAAAAACTCATGTCATTTATTAATAATTTCTTTTTTTTTCTTCTATAAATCTGAAGGAAAAAGTCTTTGGCGACACTCTATAAAACAATCTATCTTGAATGGCGAAACCCAGACATAAGTTACACAGGTCAGTGAAATAAATCAAGATCTATGGCTTTGAAATTTCTTGCACTCTCTCACGTACTTCAGGACTCAATTGCACTAAATCATTAAGACTCTGTAACAAATGGGAAAAACAGTCCAGAAAAGACCTGTGTTGACACTACAAAAACACTGGCGACATATTAGAAAACTGCCCCAAATGTACACTGTATACAAAATAATGTTTACTTTTTTGTTACAATTTATCACCTAAAATAGTTCCAGTTCTCCATGTTTCTTTTTTTTTCTAACCCTCAACATATCCTATACATTTTTTTCTCAGCATAAATATACAAGCTTATTACATGGTAATCAGGTCATTTGCATGGCCCTAATTTTAGTAATAATTCCAACTAAAATGAGAGAATTGTATTCCTGTAGAAAAGTATGCTATTGCAGAAATCAAATGACCTTTGAGGCCTGAAAGGCAAATCATTACAAAAATACTGTGACTGAAAGGCTAGCTTGACTCGATTTTAAACAAGGGTGAGACTATGTTCCCAAGGGTTCAGCTTACTCACGGCTGCCTTCCCACCTATTTGGGGGAATGAGGGGGCAGAAGACCCATTTGGAGTATCCCATCCACCCTCTTGCTATAGAAAATATTGGTACTCTAGGACAGTGACAGCTCTAATTTCAGCTAAGTAAAAAGAAACAGCATTCTTTGCTTTGGGGAAAGAACAAAGAAGAGAGATGGCTTCTGCCAGAAATTACATTCACTATCAAAATCAACAATTATTTTATCTATAGCTTCTGCATTGATTATTATTATTACTGAATTGCTGGGGTAAAACCTTCTAATGAAGCTTCATTGCACCTCACCCCCCTTCTAAAACTAGAAACTTCGAGTCTAGAAATGATTTCATCTCTACATGATGAATTTCTAATACTTAGTGAGATGGGTTAAATGCAATTCAATATTTACGCTTATTCCACCGGGAATTTAACCCAAACCAACTTGGTTCCCACCAAGCTTAAAAAGAACAGAGGCAACAAAAGGACCTTCTTGTTATGTCTAGTCAACAACGGCAGAAGCACTTTCAAGACCCTTGTCCATAGTTGTCATAAATAGAAAGTAGGTAAGTGAATTTAAGAACTGTAGCCCGGATGTGCGGCTATTTACTGATTTTAGTAACTATTAGAAGGCAGAAACATCTTTATCTGAGAGTTTAGGGCAAGAGCGGATACCCTTAAAGTTAGAGCTTTCAGAGACCCCTAGGAAAATATGACATTTCCAGTGGAGGAAGCTTGTTACAGCATTCACATTCATAACTCATCTTGTCCAGAACGGGCCTCACTCAGCTTCTACCCTGATGAGGTTTTCTGCCTTCTTTCCATCTTTCAACAAGTTTGCCTAAACTTTCATTAACTGTTAAATCAAATGCCCTCTTTTTTTATAGTCCATAGGTTTTACTCCCATCACTCATCTCACCCCTGATTAAATTAAAGTTCAGCAACCTTTATGAAAGGCCACTAGCATAATATTCCTTCAAGTCACCAGGAATTGGAGAACCACCAAAACGAAGGCTAACATAGCCTACTGCAATGAACAGCAAAAATCATTTTCAAAAGGGAAATCGAAGGACTCCACGGGATTGAGCCTTCTTTGAGCACCATTTAGAACAAGAAGTTAAACTGCAATACACATTTGATCCCAGGTATGAGATTTTCCTTTCTTCTGAGGCATCATCTCTGAAACACGTGCTGATCTGCCTTGGTATGCCCACCTAGCTATGCTATATTTTGTAAAATGACTACAAGGATTATTGCATGGATTTATCTCAACTTTGGATCATTTTGTCATTGTCAACAAAAGTGATATGTTTGATATAGAATGTACATGTAAACCTTGATGGCTATATAAATCTTTTCATATAAATACATATCCAGTTTTATAAACACTTATTTGGAAGAACACATGTGCTAACGCAGGACTGGAAAAAATGTGTGGAAATCATAAGTGGCTGAGTCCTCTAAGGAGTTTCTTCACGCAATTCATTAGATGGTTTGCATTATACTCTCTGCTCTTGGCATCTTACCAACTCAACACATGTTGGTCCACTCAGGGACCCCTAGTTATCATTAAAGCCAGCTGAGAGATAACTTCTGACATCCTACAGCAATGGTTGTGATTTGTCAACTTGCTGCAATGCAATCTACATCTCTTCCCTAAGAGAATTACAATTACATCTTGCTGTTGGGCCTCACTGATTTGCTTAGCATTGTTCAATTCCCTGCTGTATCTTCCAAATGAGAAAAGAAGATGCTAGCTGGCATCCCAGGGAGAATTACGCAGGAGAGTGACATAAAATGCAACAGTGGAGATTTAAAGGAGATGAAAAGGGTGTCAGTTCCCTGTTCTCATTTGTAATTACTGCACATCTTACTTGTAGAGGCTGTGTGCCCTGTAAGCTTTATGCAGGTAAACCTGGAAAGGCAGTTCCTGAATTCACTCAGGGGAGTGACGGATATAATTAGGGACACTGCTTTGCAAGCCAAGTGACAACTTAAGTTTCAAGTTAGCTTGTGGTGGTTTAACAAGATGTTACATTCATGTTTGGGAAGGGGAAAGATATGAGTAATACTACCATTCTAAAAAATACCCCACTTTAAATATAAAGTATGCAAATGGGATTCATTGTTCACCTTTTAACATGCCGAGAATTGAAGTTAATGTGAAACTTTTGGGAGCATTTTATTGATAGACACCAGTGTAAGCACCGGGAACCTCAGAATTATAATTGGAGAAATACTTAAAAGATATGTCACATCTTTTTACTTAAGGAATGTCCCACGTTTGAAAGCAGGCTAAAGATGGGTCACACTAGATGAGAGAAGTGTGTATAGGGGTGTTTGTGAGCCATAAAGCTTAAGAAAAGCCTTCTTTGAGGGCACTTTATAATCCATGCCTTACTCATAACACAGCATATGTGGGCTCTGGTCTCTGCTCTGCTGCTGGGCAGGCAATGGAGTCATCTCTCAGGACTTCAGAAAACACCTACATTATTATTTACAGCACCCCCTCCAAGACCTTAGAATGGTTCCTTTCTCTTCCAGATGTCTACAAAGAAAGGATGAACTTGAGGCCACTGGATTTATTTGGTTTGTACTGACCTTGGTCAGATGCATAGTTTTGATGAACTTTTCTAAGACAAAATTGGAAATGAATATATGAAGTGTATGAGAGTTCATGGGGTAAAAGAAAATAAAGTACCCATGGGTTATTCTGTAGTCTCTAGTAATCTTTCTATAATTCATCCTCTTTGGGCTCTTTCAAGTAGAAGCAGACATTTAATACCAGCCTCCATGTTTCATGGGAATATGCTTCCTGGGTTGCATTTGTGTGTATTATTAATGCTTCATAATCAAAAACTTAAGACAGTATTTATGGGGGAAAATATTGTTTTTTAACAAGAAGTACAACAAAATTTCTCTCCATGTTTCAAAACTGAAGGAACTCTTCACATTTGCTTCTGATTAATTTGATTGCCAAATTTTTGCTTAAAACAACCCTTAACCAAAACTGGGATAAAAGTTCCACGGCAAGGCATACCCTCAGTTCCTTCACAGCCATCCTCTTGTTAAATGGTGTGGATTTACACATAATAATTTTTTTTTCCTCAACAGAGCTTTTGCAACTTGGATTTTTCACAAATATTAAACTGCTTGTCTTATAATGACCTCTAAAGCATACAGTTTTCCCAGATCATGAGATTTTTCAGTTGGTGGTTAAGCATAAAGGCCAACCACTAGGAAGTATTGGGTCTCAGCTGAGGGATCACTATGCCCATCACAAACATGCTGGTAGGTTGTTTGGTGCCTTGTGCAACATTCCTTAAATCTATTAATTCTTGCTTGTTACTAATCCCCCCACCCACTCCCATGTACAAAGATTACCATACTTATAGTATCTCAGACATAAAGTTTTTAGTTAGAAATGCCTACCTGGAGTCAATATTTTCTCTCATGCAGCAACACTTTTAGAGACCAGGGGGATCTGAACAACTAAACTGAAAAAAAAATCTGCACTGGAAAAATTAGAATATGAACCTGTTTTAATGTACGCCCATATCTTTGCTGATACTATATTAACTAATTGTGCTTCCCATGATATCTGTATCTGTCACAGCAGGAAACGCTGGGTGACCCATGGCAATGATGTCTGTAGCGAGGGGAACAGCAGCTTTGAAATATTCACAACCAACACATTTTTGATTAAAGAAAGAACTCTGGTTTTTAATAGTTTTGATCATTAAAAAAGTTTAAACCTGCATAGCAATCATTTCAAAAATAATTATTTAATGTTCCATAATTAAACTGTACACAACCTAGTCGTGGGACACAGAAGCCAGTGAGGTGAACGGAGCAGGTCTGGTGCAGAGTCCCAGGAGCCAGGATTCCAGCTGAATTCTCATTGGCCTTTGTTATTTTTTTTTTGTCATTGTGTTCATCTAAGTTGGTTTTTTGTTTTTTTTGGTTTTTTTTTTTTTTTTTTTTTTGTAATTTTTTGATACTTGGCACAGTCTGGCTCCGTCGATGTGCGCGGATCTGCACTGGGAAGAGAGAGCAGCTGGACTCCAGTTCCATCTTCTTCCTCTCCCCCACTCAGTGGGATTCCTCAAAGTCGTTCAATGTCTCTGTATTTCTTCCTCAGAATTGAGACCTGGTCTTTAAAGAGGACCGGGTCTAGCCTCATCTGAGAGTGGATCAGCGGCATGTAGCCAAACCAGCTGGCAAACGTGTTCATGCAGCTCTGTCGCTGGGCAAAGTGGTCAGGGTCAGCCCAGCGGGAAGCTCGGGAAGTCTGTGGAGGAGACGAACAAGGGATCCAGTGAGAGAAGGCACAGTGTGATGCAAATTTCCTAAGCTGGATCTGGTAAAGGCCAGCGGATGAATGTGGGGCCTGACTGCCAAGCCTGTCCATCCTCAGAGCTGGCAGAAGGCAAGGCTCAGGTACACCGACTTACCTTTGCCACAAGTGTTTTTGAGATGTGGCAACTTCACCAACGTCTAAACATACCTAACCCTCTGAAGCATGCTGAGCTAATAATGCTTGTGTGAATGAGTGGTGGGATCTTTATCAACGGACTCTCACTACTATGGTCACATAACATCACACACTTTTTGTATCTGGGGGCAAAGGCTATGACTCACAATGGACTCATTGCTGCAAAGATAGTTTTCTAAATCCTTAAATGAAATTTCTTTAAACACAGATTTATTTTTACTCATGTGTACGAGACTATGTATATATATGCACAGGCATGTGTATGGGTGCTCTTGGAAGCCAGTGAAGGCATGAGATGCCTTGGAGCTAGAGTGACAGAAGGTCATGTGACATGTATGCTGGAAACTGACCTTCTGGCCTCTTAACCACTGAGACGTCTCTCCAAATTCACCCTCTAAATTCCCTTGTTAACATGGTTGACGTGAAGACACAAATTGTCAGAAGTCCCACTATGGATTCACTCTTTTGTGTCCCTAACTTTCCATGACTGTTAAGACCCTGTAGAATGGCTTGTTAAGAAGAAATATGTGTAACTGAAGAACAAAATGAAGGCCTTATTTATCCTTGACTCCTGGCTCGTGCTATACATCACATATACCCACATTCTCATACAGCTGTCTTTGCTGAGATGACTCCTTGAGCAATGACAGGAAGTCAGATCCAGTCCCTCACAGTGTCTTTGCCTAGAAGACTGACTCTACACGAAAACATTAAAATTCTGCTCTTAACATAACAACTGTCTTTTCAACACCACTAAATCCCTATAGACTGTTGTTCTAAACATTGGATGGCCACAGGTATTAGGGTTCACTCAGAAAAAAAAAAGTTATCTAAGTAAAAAAAAAAAAAAAAAAAAAAAAAAAAATGGCTGCTATCTTTTTAGTTCTATTGCCCCTAAATCTTGCCAAATATGTTTGGACTGCGTAAATGGTTGGTACTGACTTGGAAAACCCCAAGCGATAGTTTGCATTAAAGAGAACAATTAAACATTTTATTTCACAAGTCTGTTCTGTGAACAAAGAAAGGATGAGTTGTTCAATTATGGAATAAGACACATACACACATATACCCCACAGACACAGATAAATAAGCAACTATTTAGTACATGTCTGTGTCTGTGGTGTGTGTTAGAAACACACTTTAATAAAAAGTGCCTTTTAGAGAGAGAATTCACTCGGAGTCCCTTTAAAATCACAAGTATCAACATGCTTGAAAATGGCGTGATAAATACAAATGTCAAGTTAGCTCTGAGCAGTGGAATAAGAAAACGCTACTTGTGAAGTGTTTTTATGAAGCACATTTGAGCCTCACAGCAACCAGGTGGAGGGACCCCCCCCCCCCAAGTCACAGCAGGTTCAAGGAAGTGACAGCTATTTGCTGAAGGCTAGAAAGAGGCAGAAGGAAGGCTCTATTTTCTAGCATCTGTACGGGGAGAAACCATCTTCACCAGTGGCAGAAAGGCAAAGAATTAAGATAACTGAGTCCCCATTAGAAGCTACAGCCTCTAAGGCAGAGGTCGTCACGTGTGCGTACAACTCCTTTGTGGGGCCACCCAGGGCTCTGAGAAATCAAAGATATTTATATTATGATTCATAATGGTAACAAAATTACAGTTACGATGAAGCTACAAAATAACCTTATGGCTGTGGGTCGCCACAGTGTTGGGGACTGTATGAAAGGATCAGAATGTTAGGACCCTTAGAACCACTGCTGAAAGATGGATAGGAGCCTGTGGGCATTTCTGATTGCTTCACTCACTCCAAAGCATCAGTCCCAGGCCCAGGCAAATGTGGACATATGCAAATGAAAAACCTGTCAAGAACCTTAGTTCATTTTTGATTGATTCCGACCCAATCCGCAAATACTAAAAACAAACAAAAAACTTTTCCAATCTATTATTCCAAACTAATAAATTATGCGCTTAAGCATAATACCCATTTGTTCCATGGGTACAAACATTTAATAAAAGAATGAGCATGATGGGATGAAGGGCTCAAATATACTATATATAATACCTGGGTACCTGGTTGACATATCTAATGTTCGGTTAAATTCATCTCTAAAATATGTGAATTATGGGAGATGTTCATTTAGTGAAAACTAGGCAAAGGTTTGAAATGGTCACAGAACCAACCCCTAAAATGGAGCATGCTCCTAGCAACCCACCTTGGATGAGTGCACAACCCCAGGGGTCTGAAGACTTCTAGCAGACAGAATTAACAGAATGTAGGGATTCTGTGAACTAGTATGTTCTGTGAGGAAACATCTGGGCACCTAGTTGCCAAGATGCAATGCTTCGATTTAAAGTGTTTTGGTCTTAATGAGTGGAAAATTCTTGCAGATATCCCTGACTGTTATTTCCATCGTTAAACGAGGGCAGACCTCTCCACTTTGCTGGGAAAGAACAGGTGTTTCTCCTTAGCCAGCACTTTCAATACTGTCTGAACCTGTGTGTGCTCAGTAAACAGTGAAGGACACCGTGTAACTGAAAATCTGACAATATTGTTTTTCTTTTGCTACATTTATTGAATTAGAAAACCCCAGAAAAGAAGGTTGCCATAAGACACTGTTAAAGTTCCTTCTGTAAGACTGAGATTTGAAGCTGGTACCCATTACAAGTCCTAACGGTGAACTGACACAATCATGATCTCTTTTGATAGTGGTACTGGTTTGGTTTGCTTAAGTTTGAAAAATGTACTACCTTGTGCTTTGAGTATTGTGTGGCTGTGAGTGGTCTAGCACTTGTCTCAGGCTCCCACTGGGCTTTATAGGCAGTTGTCACCATGCTCACCACATTCCTGTTAATAGTTGATTTTAATCATGCTTGGTGCTCCATGATTTAACCTGGGTAGAACTAATAGCTACATTCAAGTATTTTCATCTCTTTTTTAAACTTACATTTATCTATTTATTTGTGTGTGTGAGTGTGTAAGAGAGAGAGAAAGAGAGAGAGAGAGAGAGAGAGAGAGAGAGAGAGAGAGCGCGCGCGCGCGCGCGCGCGCGTGTGTGTGTGTGTGTGTGTGTGTGTGTGTGTGTGTATATGTGTGTGTGTGTATTTGGCAGGGGGTGGAGGCACTGGAGCATGTGCTTCCCACAGCATGCATATGGAGGTCAGAAATACACTGGGGGAGTTGTCTTTATCCTTTTACCATGTAGGTCCAGGGATAGAACTCGGGGTTTCAGTCTTGGTGGTGGGAATTACCTTTCCCTGCTGAGTCATCTCCCTGTACCCCCATCTCCCTCTCTTTGTTCATTCCTTCCTTCCTTCTTTTCTTCCTTTTTCTTTCTTTTGAGGCAGGGTCTCGCTTTGCAGTCACAAATGACTTCTGATCTTGTCCCCATCTCTCAAGTGCTGGGATTCTAAACATGTAGTACCATATCCAGTGTACATGGTACTGGGCATGGAACTCAGCTTGTTTATGCTAAGCGGTCACCACACCACCTAAGCTACCTCCCCATTCCTCATTCCTACATGAAGTATTGGCTCCACCAGAGAAGAATAAAAGTGAACTTCCACTTTGAGATGGGCCTCACACTTGCAATTGGGGTGTTGGAGAATGGCAGTGGGTCAGGGACTAGGGTTCCACTCTTGCTTCTGTCTCCAACTTACTGGGGTTCTTGTGGCAACAAGCTAAGTTTTCTTGCCTGTAAACAGGAGAATTGGGTAATTTTTTCATGAAGGTATCTTTATTATAAAAGTTTATGACCCAAGAAGATATTTGGCTTTACCTTAACAATTGCATCAATTTCAATGAAAAACATTTTACCATTTCATTTTGAAGATGAGCCAAGAGAATTTCAGAAGGAGACTTGCCCACAGTTTGTATATGCTAGTTTTAGAACTGAGAATTAATAGTGTGACTTCTAGCATTTCAGTACAGTATTTGCTCAACTGAGGAGCAGTTTCCTGAAGACTGTGAAGAGGCCTGCTTGCTACTGCAGGCATTTACAGTCAGCTGACATACGATCTTTGTAGACCTTTAGCTCTGCTGTGGACTGAATATTATGTCTTCCCATAAAACACGGCTGTCTGATTGTGAATATGACCATCAGTAAGTGGGGCATCTGGGGAAGTTGGTTTATGGAGCCAGAGTCCTCAAGAATGGGTGACACCATGGAGCTTTCCACCACACAGGGACATGGCAAGCAGATGGCCATCTATCAATTTGGAAGTGGTTCCTCTATAGGTATTATGACTGCTGACACCTGGATTTTCAGGGTTTCAGAAGTATGAGAAATAAATGTTTGTAACTGAAGACTAAAACATATCTTGTTTTTGTTATACTAGCCTAACAGGGAATAAGACAAACTCTAAGAACATGTTACTGTTTACCACATTATGAGTTATCAGGGAGCTTTATATTCTTTTAGTTATCCAAGTGCCAACCATTCCTTCAGATGTAGCTTATCTTTGTGTTCTCTCTTGACACTGTATATCAGTGATTGTATTCATAACTGTATAGCCTTGGGAAGGAAGTTCTTGACTCTTACCTGTGCCATCATTGTCTCCTTATACTGCTTCTTCTGGGTCACTTTGATTGGAGGCAATTTTGTCACAGCGGACACCAGGAAATTCATGAGAATGTCCTCACAATTGGCCAGTTGGTCTACCATGCTCTTCAGGCTAGCTGGCAGGTAATGGGAGTACAGGTAGTGATAATATCTGTAAATGATGATGACAGGTAGACTTTAAACACAGTCATTCTATGAATCCCTGAAGATGCTCCTGAATGCATTAATGAAGACAGCTACCCCTCCTTCCATGGTACTCAATACAGGCCAAATAATATTCTCCAGCTTTTAACAAGAAATGCTTCATCTAACCCACATAAGAAATCTATGAGGCAGGTGTTATTATATTATTATCCTTATTTTGCAGATGAGCAACCAAGGCACAGAGATCCACAGGGACACAGATATCGCTTGCCCATAAAAACATAGTGTTGGGCTTGGTCAGTTGGAAAGAGAAGCTGAATGCTAAGATGTGATGGTGATGAAAATGAAAATCTTCAGTGACAGTTTGAGGCAACTTAGAATCCCCAGGGAAGCAGGACTCTGAGGGTGTGTCTACAAGAATATTTCCAGAAAAGTTGAATACAGGAAAGATGTGTCCTGAATGTGGACAGCACCACCCATGGGCTGGGGACTAAGGTGGGATGAAAATAAGTGAGTGGGTTGAGACCAGCTTTCTTCTCTCTCTGCCTCCACTAGAGATGCCTTACACTCCTGCTGCGGTGACTCCCCTTCCACGATGGACTGTGTTCTTTAAACTGTGAGCCAACACAAACTTGCTTTGTTAAGTGGCTTTTGTTGGGTAGTGTGATAACCAAAGTGACTAATACTGATGTCGAAGAATTTATTTACAAATAAGTACTTGAATGAATCGGAGTCACTCATGTAGAGGTGGCAGGGGAAGGGGGAGCCCTGAGATCAAGTTTACTCAGCCAAATGTTCATACATGTGCATTCCCAGACTTATCTCTGAGAAGACTCTTAATTCTCTATTTTAAAATCTAAGCTAAGATTGGTACATTTTCCTCATTAGAATAAAATACTGGCGGGAGGGGATGTCATTAGTGATTTGGTGGGAATGTGCAAATGCTCACTCATCTGGTATTTTTACCTCAGTCTACTGGTTTTAAGGACTAAATTTAAAGACTGCCTATTTTATATCTCAACATGCCCAGGGCAAGACTTTTATTTAAAAATAGTTATTTCAACTATAATATTACCTCTGCTGATGGCACTCTACCCTCTTGGATGTCAAGACAGAAGATTTGGTAGTTATTAGATTCTGATTAGGTCACCATGCTGAATCAGCTTCAAAATATCCCTACAGTGTGGTTGTTATTTATACTATTGTTCACTCCCTGGCTCCTGTCAAATCACCCCTCATCTACATATGGTCGACTATTTCCTACAAGCTCTTCATCCCTCTTTCAAATAGTTACTGCCTGTTTTAATTATAGTATCCAGAACAGATAATGGGAACACAGCCCCAAAGTCTGCTGTGTTCAAGGCCATGCATTGACCTTGAGGAAACATCAACTTCTGTCCTTGGCCTCTCAGACCTCTTAGATCTGCTCACTGGCTGCACAAGAGTCATCACCTACATTCTTCTACTCCATGTTTCTCCATTGTCTGCTCCAGATGTTTACTCTTGCCAATGCCACAACAGCCTTGGCTCACCTTCTCTTGTTACTGCTTGCTTCTGCTCACTTCCCATCTCTCTATTGTAAACCATCCTCTCCATTCTTCAACCTTCCCATCTCTGTAACTCCTGCTACATGAATCTTCTTGCTGTCCCCAATTTCCCTATAGCATCTATATTTCTCTGCTCTTTAGAATATGAGTCCCACATTGTCAGGGAATTTTTCTGTTTTACTCAATGGTGAACCAAGATCACAGACCAGTTTATTTTGGATTCTTAGGTATCCACTCTTAACATTCAGCTATGCAACCTAGCTCTGAGTGTATCTTTAACCCTTGGCTTAACTGAAAATGCTACTCTGCCTTAACTTCTACGAAATGCAATAAGCCAAGAAGATTCATAGTGCATATTTGCTTCCCTCAACAGAAATCAAGCAGGGATACTGGCTAATTTTCATTAATGTCATTAACCAGATTTGGCCTAAGTTCTTATTAACGCACTGAAATGAATATAACGCATTTCAGTGAGAACCCTCATCTTCTCACTTGTGGTAGATAGCAGCTCCTGTCAACACCATGGAGTAGTCGTTCGTCCACTTGGATGTGTATCCCCATCGCTCCTTAGAGTTATCCCAGAAATGACTGCGTGCAGGGTACCCCACAATCCTCTCGGGGAAGCTCTGCCACACAGTGAAGGCAAAATCCACCTGCAAGGCAAAGCGTAAGCCAAACAGGCAATCAACACTGTAAACAAATGTCAACAAAACATTACCTCCCCCTGCTAATTCATAATGCGGATCCCACGACTGTTTCAAAACATTAATTCCTCATAGTCATCAGCAAATTAAACTGTCTGCTTGACATTTCGCCCTGTAATTACGTGTATTTTTAATGTTTTCTATGAAAGAAACTTAAGATTAGTTCAGGGAAGAGAGACAGAGAGAGAGAGAGAGAGAGAGAGAGAATATTACTGATTTCCTTTAGAAATCTCAGTCTGTTCAAGCTACAAAAAAAAAAAAAAAAAAAAAAAGTATTTGCTTCCCTCTCCCCAATCCCAAAGGCACACGTGACCACTAATTCACAGGAAGCAGAGAAGCATCTGTTTTGTAAATGAGAACAGATTCCCTGTGCGCATCCAGGGACTGAAATATGGCACGCATTGTAACCAGCACATATCAAAGCCCAAGTGACTAAAATAAAAGCATTTTCTTTAGGGAAAAGTTTTTTTTAAAGAGCATAACTTTCAAGAGGAACACAGAGAAGAAATCGTCACAAAGAAAGCACATCAGGTCTGTCAGGTCTGAAGATGCGGGAAGTACCGGAAGTGGCCGAGGTAAAGGTGGGGACAGGCTAAGTTAAAAAAAAGAAAGGCAGGAGAGTGGCTCCCTACTGTTTATCAGAAGCCAAAGCCAATACTTCTGAACTCAGTCTTAGCCACGTACACAGAGCTATCAAGTTATCTCTTTTTAAATGTGTAGGCTCCCTTAAAATCTGGCATGTCTGTGATCAAATAACACTTATGAGTTTATTTATAAGGCCTTATGCACCGTAACTCAGATCGTCCTTACAATAACCCTATGAGGTAGATACTTAACACATTCTTCAGTTCCTAAAGAGAAGACTAAGATTCATGAGGAACCAAGTAATTTGTCTACAGTAGTGAATGGCAGAGGCCAGATCTGAACTCAGGCATTCTCCTTTCACACCCAGTGTGTAAACTAGCCTCTCTTAGGTTCTATTGTTACAGTGTCTAAACAATTATCATAATCACATGTTATAATTCACCTTGCAAACCTGGCCCATCTCTTCATGATAAGTAGTGCAAAAGGGAACCTCCAATTCTACAAATACCTCAGATTCTTTACTGTCGTAATGGCTGGGGGACTGAATGCCAATGGTAAATCTTGGTTGTGGCATCCAAGATAGTCCAAAGGACCCACTAAGTATTCACAATAGCCAAAAGGTGAAAAATATGGGATTTTTATGGACTAATGGAGGTTACTATACAATATGAGCACACAAGGGAGGGCCATCTAGTTATAGAGAACACTACCCAGGTTAGGCTCTTGAGGTTCCTGGTTAGATATTAATGTTTTAAAGGCTACTGGGATGGGCCCCTCCTTCACAATCAACAATTTGAAAATCCAGGAACTGAAGCTTAGGAACTGATTACTGATCAAAAGAATGGGATCTAAATCCAGTCTCTGACCCAAGTAAAGATTGGCAGCTTACTATATTCAGAGGCTTTCTACAAAAAAACATGGATATACCACTACTCCTTCTTTAAGAACAAATCCAAATGAATCTGTCAATCACCTAGACGGGAAAAATATCCCCAAGAAGTTGTCTCTTCCAGAAACCCTAAGTAGAATATGGCTTTTCAGTATAAGAGTCTCTCTTGGCTACTGTCCACTCTCACTGTGAGAGTGTTTGCTGTAATGGGATTTGTCCCTCCTACTGGTTTAATAAAAAATCTGACTGGCCAGAAGGTAGGAAGTGTGGGTGGGGCTACCTGACTAAGAAAACTCAGGGAACAGGAAGAGAAGAGCAGAGACAGCACCAGAGAGACACCAAGATGAGATGCCAGCAGATGCAGAGGAAGGAAGTTGAAATGCTGCTCTGAGAAAAGGTACCAAGCCACATGTCTAAACAGATTAATGGAAATAGATTGAGATAAGATGAAAGAGCTTGACAGCAATATGTCTGAGCCATAGGTCAATCAGCATGAAATTAATATAAGCCTTTGTGTGATTATTCCGTACTAAGCAGCAATGGGGCTGTGAGTGGGTCTGAACCTCAGGCTATGCTGGAAAGTCTGGGCCATAAACTTAGTATTACAGTTTGTCTCTACAATGTTGCTCTTGGGCCTCTTCCACACTCAGCCTGGAGAACGTCTCATGCTATTCTAGAATAATCTCTGCTTCTCTTTACACTACACTCTGTGTTTCATCTAATTCTTTCCATAGAGATAAGGGACAAGGAACAGAGAAGCAGCCAGAGTGAGGTCCTGGCAACATTAATATAATGTGGCTGAAACTCAAATACATTCCACTAAAGAGAAATCAGGCTAAAAGGGCAGTGCAGAATACATATCCACAAATATGAGATGCCCTGGATGAGGCAAATCATTGACACACAAGACAGTGCTTGTCCAAAATGGGGAAGCACAGCTTAACACATGTGCAAAAATTCATGGGTATTTAATAAAAATATTTTGGAAAAAAGACAGAAGTAACAGTAACTGCACCTACTATACATGAATTAAACCAAGAGATTTCAAAGTTTAAGCTGGTTCATTATGTCTTATGTGTAAAATACTAAAACAGAGCGAGTAAGCCTAGATCAATATTCTTAAGTTTTATTCTCTATTTACAACCTGTTCAACTGGGTAGGTAACATTTCTCTTAAATTGACCACTATTTTTTTCCTTTTTAAATTAGTCTCATCCTAGACAAAAATGTCAGGGAAATCGTAGGTTTGATTAATGATAATGTTATTTTCAAGGACACATTAAAACAAAAAGATAATTGTTAAAGTTAATATGCTACACAACATATCTTTTTGGAAACATCAGCCCAGAACATTAGTTTATTTTTCTTATTCCATTAATCGTTTGAGTTAAGTGGGGAGACACACGCATGCCTCAGTAGGCTTTATTTGATTGGGTGGAGTGAGGGGACATGGGACACAGTGCGCATGTGTGGAGGTCAGAAGAAAACGTTCACAGTCAGTACATCTCCTTCCATGTGGGATTCAACTGAGGTTGTGACACACTTTGCCCACGGAACCATTTTACTTTCCTCGAGAAGTTTTTAAAGTAAAATTCTTATCTCCAAATTCTTGAGCCCTAATTAGAAGTCACTCTTGTTACAAACAGCCATACATTCAAATTTACATGAAACTTCAGTTTGATACCCAACATTCTGAACTATGCCAAAGACTGTGTGATTACTATCTGGCAAGAGACTTTCAAATATAAAGACAATGGATAATATGCGCACCAATGTGACCCCAACAAAAGTTAGACAGGCATAGGAAGATTAGTTCTGTGTGGGCCACTGAGGACATTTCAACATGACTAACATTAGAGTGTCCTCATCTCTGGGTGGCCATTGTGAATCCACTGAGCTCCCAAACAGACAGCAACAGTGGAGGAAGAATGTCTTCCTATCTTTTCTTAACACTTTTTCAAGTTTAGTGTGTGTGTAGTAGTGGGGTGCATCTGCCACAGCGCATGTGTGAAGCTCAGAGAACAAGGTTCATGAGCGGGTTCTCCTCTCTTCCTCTCTCCTGTTTCCTGCTATACTGCCAACTCTGGCGAAGTAGTCAAATGCCATGTTGACTCTCCTGAGTCTGCTTCTCATCTTGCTGCAGGAGTGCTGGGATTACAGATGTGCACTGCCAAATCTGGCTTTTTATTACAGGTTCCCAGTATTAAGCACAGGTCATTAATTAGTCTTGCATGGCAAGAGTTCAGACCTACTTATCCATCTCACTCACCCTGTAGTCTCTACTGTTGTCTCCCGAATAGTGCCATTCTGGCCCTTATGGCCCATCCTCCTCCCCACAGGACTAAAACCTTATGTTAATAGGGGGATTTAGGAAAATCTCTGCCACCTGCTGAGTGCTAATCTTTTGGGATCTTCCAAGACCTTGGGTGTGCCCGGATGAGGGGGCAGGGTGTGAGAGAGTTAAGAAGGTAGTAGAGAGCTGGGACACAAGGGCAGAAGCTGGAACCAAGCATGGAGTAGAGTTAGTAGAGTCAGTGTGAGTGAATGCAGAAGGAAACCAACATGGCGGGAAGCTAGAGGGAAAAAAGCTAGGCGAAATGCATGGCAGGAGAGAAGCATGGCAAGGGGAGAGATAGGTCTAAGATATAAGATGTACTGCATAAAGCTCGGGTCTCTCATTGTAATCCTGAATGATGGAACCTAAACGACTCCTGAGTGCAGATTATTTAACCTCGACGCCCCTCGCCTGGACAAGACTCGAACCCCAAGAAACTGGACACGGTACTCTACCCCACTTCCCTCTGCACCAGGGACTTCCACTGCCTTTAGGCTGTGATCTAACCACTGGTTATTCTGCTTCTCGGGCCATCATCTTCCTATGGGGACCACAATATCAGCTTTCCTGAGACCCTGTCTTGTACATGGAAAGGGTCTAGTTTGCAACCCCCATGCCCACATAAACTAATTCCTCATTTTAAAAAAATCCTTACTGGTCTGGTCTGGCGGTGGTGACACATGCTTTTAATCCCAGCACTCAGGAGGCAGAGGCAGGTGGATCTCTTTGATTTTGAAGTTAGTTTGGTCTACACAGTGAGTTCCAGGATAACCAGGGGGGAAGGGGAGAGGGAGGGAGGTGGAGAGAGAAAGAGAGAGAAGCTTAACAAACATTGCTCCCCCCCACCATATCTTGCAGGAACTGGGAGGGAACCATGCCTAACAAAACCTTATTGTGACAGTTAAGACATCAGGGGATAGAAAGCACCTGTCAGAAACCTGAGATCAGGTCATGATAACCTACACCGTCCCCAATGCACAAAACTAATGGTGCCAATTATGCAGCCTCTTGTCAAGGAATCTATCTGACTGTCAGTGCTCTTTGGGGTTTCCCATTATCCTTTGATAAAGAGACACATGTGTTGGCGGACTGGTATAGAAGCAAATGGGGTGGTTTTGTTGCATGAATTTCTTACAATCTCAGGGCTGTTTCAAGTCATTTCAAAGGAACTCAAGTAAATTCAGATAAAACTGATTCTTCTGATAACACTGCTTTCATTCAGTCATTAACATATCAAAGAAGGTAAAGGTCAACATAAGGCCCCTTCTCTTAAAAATCAGCATCTGCTTTCCTTTGAGGTTTTGTAGCAACTCATCTAAATGTAAATAACCATAAACCAACTATATCTAATGCCCATTAAAGGATGCAGTTTAAAAATCTATACTTAATGTTTCAGTGAGACATTTATACAAGCTAAGAACACTTGAGCTGTGTGTGTGTGTGTGTGTGTGTGTGTGTGTGTCTGTGTGTGTGTGTAAGTGAATCCAGGGAAATCAACATCTAAAAAAAGAGAATTGGGAAATTCTGCACATAACCATTTTAGGCAATACAACCACTTCACTGATCAGCAAGCAAAAGCAAGCCAAACTGCCAACCTCTTAAATTTACATATCATTTTCAACCCACGTTGACTTCTAATTACTTCACATACAACACATATTCCTCCCAGCATGCACTGAATGGTTGGAACTGCTATCCTTTCAAAGGAAACTCTCCAGCACAAAGATGCATCACAGTGGTGGCAAGTTATTCCAGCCTGGGTTCTGGAAAAACAAAGCCTAAAATAAGACCAATTGCCTTGTGCCTTGGGGAAGATTCGAGATGAATCACAGTCCAAGTCATAGGAAGATGTCCTAGGTATGTGCTGTGGATGTTTCAACTTCCCCTCCCACATGGGGATGTGCCGCTTGTCCTGGGTTTGCCACCTGAAAGGCCCTGTTAGTTCTTCTTGAATACTAGTGTGATGGACAACCTTGGTTATCAACTTGTCTGGACTCCAAGGTGCCCAGAAAATTAGTAGAGCACACTGCTAGAAGGGTCTAGGAGGGGGTTTTCAGAAATGGTTAACAAGGACAGGCAAAGGCTTGGTGTGAATATGAGATGTGAGATCCAATAAACTGGGATTAAGGTGGAAGCCAAGGGGAAGGGGAAAGTCAGCTAGGTCAGATATCCTCTGGCCCTCCCAGCTTCATGGTTGCCACATGATTCCTGCCATGATGGAGCAAAAGTGGTAAAAAAAAAAAAAAAAAAAAAAAAAAATCTCCTGTTAGCTTATAAGGCCCTGGTACTCCATCATAGCAACAATATGGCAGCTAGTACACCCAGGAATGGTCCAGCCTGCTCTCCTTTACTGGCTAGAGTATGGTTAGGTCTAACCAATGGTAGCCACCAGCAAAACTACAGAAGCAAAGCTGAAAGAGGTAAAAGAGAAAGCAAGGTCTCTTGGGAACATGTGGCAATAGCCACATCTCTGTGAGCACATCTCTTGGAGGAGAGACTCCTCTCCACAGCTCCATCTCTCAGAGGCTGGGCAGGCCTATCCTTTCTTTATTCTTCCAGGAATGAATAGGAAAGCTTTTGGTTCTTGCCAGGTATTTTACCATCCTTTTGGGGAGGTCCATCAATCCCAACCACACCTTCTGAAGTAATAGAAAGAGTCCCGTCCCCCCCCCATCTGACTTAAATTCTATTTGCTGCCAGGACTTTGATAGATACAAGCAGGGATGGTATAATCCAAGTGCCTGGCATAGAGATCAGAAAAAAGAAGTGTCTTAGCAAATACTTATTGAATGAATGTGCTCTTGGAATGCCGGCTTCCCTTTGCGGTAAGCTGTATAAAAATGCAGGCTGGAGTGTGTCAAAGCTCATTGCCATCCCTTGGAGTGTTCATCATATCTTCAGTCTGATAGCCCACCCTCTCAAGACAGGTGACACAGAGGTCGTGTGTTCACCCTTTAACTGGCATAATGTTCAACCACTCATTGAACAAGTATTTATAGAACTCAGACTACTTAGAAACATCTGAACCAGGTGAGGCCCCAGGACATCTCATCCTGAGGCTATTTCGGTGGCTTTGAAAGCAGTATCTGTTCAACTACATCTGGTAACAACTAGAAACAGCTTTGGAATTGCAAGGAAGACACTGAGGTAGCCAGCCTACTTATTATCCATAGTAGGTGTGCCTACTAGAACCAGGCTGGAGACCAAGAGAGCACATGCTGGTAAGTGACAATTTCTAAAATCAAATAATGATTATAAATTAAAAAAAAAATAAAAGGAGAGGCTACTTAGCTAAGTCTCTGTGCCTTTAAATAGTTACCATTAATAACGTGGTCCTGATATTCTACATGTTCATGCAGCTACCTTGATCTCATCTACGGTTTAAAGCTTACAGACCAATCTTCATTCCAGCCCAAAGTTCCCTCCCATCTACCTTCCCTCCTCCCCTCTCACCATAGACCTTCTCTGTGTAATCCTGGCTTTTTGACACAAATAATTGAACATTCAAAACAGATGATGCCTGTCTCCATCTCAGCCTCCAAATAAACTGCTCTCTCTCTGTCTCTCTCTCGTATGTGTGAGTGTGAGTGTGTGTATGTGTGATGGTGGGGGCAGGGAGCATGATAGATAAGATGGAAGAATGGTTTTAGACCCCAGAAGCGTGTTTTAACAGAGACCGTATCCTGGGCACAAGCATCACTGTAACTGGGAAAGGATGGAACCACTGGCTGTGGACCACAGAGTTTCAGGACAATGCTAAACAGTCTTCCATCCCTGTGATTCTACACACCAGCCCACAGATATGCTGCTGAAAAACAAAAGGACACAGAAGACAGGAGGGGAGAGGAACAGTCTTGCAAACGAGGACCTAATTAGAAGAGAAAACAGAGAGAAAGTGCCCTCTTCAGGGAGCCAGGTGGTGGCAAGGTGCTAACAAGAATTGGGTTAATTAAAACCAATTCTTCAGGAAGTTTTGGAAAATGTTAACATTACATGCAAGAGCAGTGCTGGCACCTTGGGATTGAAGGTCCCTAGCTGGAGAGGCCCTGAGATACCACTCTTACCTCTGTAGTTGAAAGCACAGTGTCTTCATCAAGGCTGAGTACAGCGTCTGTGATGATGTTGTCATAGGGCAGAAAACGGCTGCTCATAACCTGGGGAATAGAGCAGTGGGGCGAGAGATTAGGGGCAAGGAAAAGTACTAGCTAGAGTCTTCCCAGCAGGAATATTCCGACAGCCATGTCATCCTGAAGACTGCCCCACCACCATGCTGTTGGCCACAGTGGAAGTCTTCCATCTCTCACCAGCAAAGATTAATCGGGGCAGCAATTACTGAACACCTATGGGTACCACACCAATCACAGCAAGGACCAAAACAAATGTGATTCACGGCCTGCCCTTAGGAACCAACAAACAGTTTGTAGAAATGGAGGACTAGATGACTAGCTTTCGTTCAGAATAAAAGGTGCCAGACAGGAGGGCAGCACAGACAGCCACCTTGAAGAGTAGGTGAAGACTTCATGGGAGAAATGATTTAAGTCGGATTGACTGGTGAGAATCTTCCAGGCAGAGACATAAATAGGGCAGTATAGACAGGGGTTCAGCAAACACAAGGGGCCCCCAAAGATAACCAGTATCCCAAGAGCAGCAAAGAGCAGAGAATAAGACATGATCTCACCCTGGTACACATTCCTGGGAGGTCGGACTATTGTAGATGTGCAAATGTTTACAGCATTGACTTTTTATCTATTTTAGCACACATCATAGAGAATGCATGTACATATATACTGTTGCTATGACAGTGGAAGGCATTAAGAATGAGAAATACATTGATTTACATTTTCAAAAATTGGCATGTGCAGTGCACGGTTATGGAACTTGTAAGGGTGATACACGAATACACTATTAGTGATTCTAAGTCTGTGGCATGGGGATACGCAGGCAGGTGGGACAAAGGAAGGTATGGGAGCTCATCTGTTATAGGCATAGCTTCCTCTAGTGAGGAAAAAACCATACAAAGACCAATGCTACTTTTTTAGCCAGTATATGTCAGGCAATGTTCCAGGCCCTCATGTCCATCATCTTGTTGCATTTTTGTAAACCCACCCTACAGGGAAAAACAGAAAGGTCATGAACTTTGCCTAAGCTGGACCTTGAGTTTGTTCCCAGATGCTGGAAGACAGCCTCAGGGTTGGGAAGGACCTAAAAGTACATGTTAGGATAAATGTGACAAGCACACGCCATGTTCCTTTGAAAGCCAGGCTCCAAATTTATACATAGAGACCTGAGAGGCATGACACTCTTGATTTCACTTTGAAGGCACAAAGATTTGGTAGCAAAGCTTTACTAGAGACCAAGGTGACAAAAGGTGACACCGAACAGGTTCACGGAGGACAATATCCACAAAGAATCCCATGCTTTGCTTACATGGAGAAGCTGAGCTTGTCCAGTCAGATAAAATCCAAGATACATGCATGGGAACAATAAAAGGGTCTTCCAGCCTTAAGAACGGGCAGCACTAGGCTAACCTATCTGAGAGTTCAAGCAATGGAGATATAGTGTCAGTGCCTGTGGAGACTGCTCCCCACATCTGTCAACTGGGTTGGGGTTTCTTTTTTTAAAAATAAAAATCTTTCTCAGTTTTTCAAAATAAAATAAAACACAAAGCGATCAACAAGCCCATATACACAGAGCTCAGAAATCTCTGCCTGAAGCAATTCTCTTGCTGCTGTTTACATGTCCACTGAGTAATGCAGAAACCATTAGCTGGCAGCTTAGCAATGCCCTGACCTTTCCCTTGTTCAGCCTACAGGGGAAAACTGCACAGACAAACCCTATAAATTCACAACAGAACTTTGCAGCCAATGCAGCACACATCAGTTCTGAAGTCCTGGCTAGATAGGGAGAGTGTAAAATGGAGAAGGGAGACCCAGTGCTGCTCTGCCCATGAACTTGATCACTGGCTTTACAGGGATGTCTGCCTGCCTGCCTGCCTGCCTCCCTCCCTCCCTCCCTCCCTCCCTCCCTCCCTCCCTCTCCTTAACCTATAGTTTATGAGCCCATTAGTGTCTGGGTAAGAAACCAAAAGCTCTGAAGTCATTGACTCAGTTACCTTCTTGAATGAACTAACACAAGGGGAAGAGACACACCCACAGTGTCAATGCTGCATGGATTGGGGTTGTCCTGTTTATTCACAGAATTGGTTAACCATGTCAGGAGCCAACTCTTTTAGAACTTATAAACATGACAATAAAATGGTCAAGATTCATGAAGTTTATCATCTATACAGAGAAAAGAATTCTATATAAATAATTATATACATACTACACACAATTTTGGAGAGTTCTATGATGTATGTGCCTATAATTCCTAGCACACAGGACATCATTTGATTCTCTTAGCTCTCATAAATTGGGTATTATAACTATTTCTACTTACTGGAGGATGTATTAAGGCATAGAGATTAAGACATTCCTCTATGGTCACATAAAAAAATAAGACTCTAGAGCCGGTAATACATATCACAATATGGCAATGTGTCTCAGAATGATGGTTGACGTTTGTTGAAATATTAGTGTATGTTAAGTGGGCAATAGGTTAAGTACTTGACATACAGTATTTTCACCAAAGGCTAAAAGTGGGTCTGTGTTTTAACCCATAGAGCCTGGAGTGAGGCTGAATGCAAACACTTCTACAGAATATACCATCCCTGGCACTGTGAGTCAAGATAAGGCACACAAACCACACAGCCCATTGAAATTAGTGGCCAAGGTAGAGGTGAGAACTGAACAAATTGCCAGGAGCACAGGTATAGAAATGGATGGGGAAGTGCAGCGTTTCCTGATGGTGCTAGCCTAAGAAAGGCACTATCACTATTTTATTGGAAATTTCTTCACTGAGAGAAGAAAAGGTATACAATTAGTGAATCAAAGAATAAACATGTGACACAATCTGCAGGCACCAGGATGGCCGCCCAGTCAGGCACATGAGACTCTGTCCACACAGACTGACACACAAAGTCTAAAGAAATACAAGAGGGATGGTCATCCATGGAGGCAAAACACCAAGAATCCCAAAGCTCAAAGTTGTGGGTGTACATTTCAACACCGGGCAGTACTCCAGGTGTTCAGACTAGAACACAACCATCCCTATAACGCACTATTCTTGTGGGGAGGTGGACATGAGATGTTGCAGGTAGGTGACTGTTTCTGTGTCGGCTACTCTTGTGAAGCCATGCCTATGGCGACATGAATTCATAAAAGAAAGACTGATGCCAGGTGGTTTGTGACAGTTCTCATGGTCACCTTTTCTAATCAAATGCTAATCAACCAGGTCCAATACCCACATTGGCTGACATCAGATCTATAAATGTTCTAAGTAAAATGATCATATTTGCTTGTGTATTGTACACCTACTACATAGCAAACACACAGTGGGTAGTCTAAGAGGAAAATGAATATGCAATATAATGCACTTTTCATCTTTTCTCCATGGGGCCACTGAAATCTTCAATGTATTATGTTGAACCATGTGGAATCGCCACTTTTGTAGGGTCCAAAGATGGTTTCAAATGGTTAGACCTAACAAATTGATATTTTGCTATTCTGACTTGGGGTGTGCTATCTAGTGTAAGTTAGTCTCCTTGGGAATGGCAAAGTAAGTCTTTTAGAAGGCACTGTTGCTACAACCTCAGTTTTACTTAGTAGTGATTGATTTCTTTGCAACTGGAGAAGAACATGCCATTTGACACCTGGGGAGTGAATCTAGCTCTGGCTGTTAAGTGTGGGTGAGATTACAGGAAGGCCACAGAATGCAGGGGTCTGACAGATAAGTAGATGTGTTCTGAGATGGGAAGTTGAGATAACTGATCAAGACTCCAGCCAAATAGCCATTCAGATCATTATAACCAGGGGCCTCAGAACAAAGTACGGAGAGAGAAAATGTTGAAGGGTGTCAACGACCAGACACATGGCTTCAGATGCCAATTTAAGTCATTAACAAACACAGTCCCTGAAAGGCCACAGGATGATCAGAACTTTTGAGTTCTAAGCGGGTGGACCGGGCAATGAAAGTAATGAGCCACGGAGGCCAAGCTGTGGAAAATCTTTTGATAGAGGCATCAAAATGAGGAGAAACATTCTTTTTAAGATAAAGGCAAGAAAAGGTATTATTCTGAAAGACCCAATGCATTAGTGTTAACAAGCTAAACAAAGACAAACAAACTTTATATATGTAGCAGCAGCAGCAGCAACAGCCTATTGCGTTCTTGTCATTTATGGAAACATTGCTAAGTTCACTCCACTGCCTTGAATTCATTTAGTCCTTAGTGAAACACTAGGTGGTATGCGGCGTGAGTCTTATTTTAGAGCGAGAAAAAAGTCTCTAAGAATTTAAGGTTAGAAAGCTACCTGAGAGTTTGCATTGAAATCCAGGTTTAACTGATTTCAGCCCATGGCTGTCAAAGCTGAAGACATTTGGAGACAAGTAGACTTTTAGACACATAATCTAGACCCAAGAGCTCTTAAGGGGAGGGAGATGTCTAGACCCAGCATCGACAGTGATTTGGGAGACATAAATTTCCATGGTGGCCTCACATTAGCCCCCTCCTAGGCCTACCTTGCTTTCTCCCTCAATGACGATGACAGGCACAGCAGTGGCAGGCCAGCGGTGTTTGGCTGGTAGGGGCTTGTCACAATTCCACAGGACTATGATCTGAAAGGGACAAGGATCGTTAGATGGATGGTTTGTGTACTTCTAAAGGCTCTGCTTGTGGACATGAGCTGGTAAAACTTCAGAACTACAAACTTCAACAGGCAGAGAGGGGGAAGAAATCTTAAAAAAAAAAAAAAAAAAAAAGAAGATTCCCAGGTTGTAGGAGAAAGCTGAAGGAGAAAGAAGTCATCTCAAGGGATTGCTGAGGAAATGGTTTGGTGCAGAAAGAGCTTGCTGTGCAAGTGTTTGATGTCCAGGACCTATGTAGATGCCAGGTGGATATGAATGCCCACCTACAACCCTAGCCCCCCTACAAGGCCGAGCACCTTTGTAGTAAGCTTGCTTGCTAAACTAGCTGAATCAGTGAGCTCTGTGTTGAAGAGACTCTGCCTTAACATACAGACAAAGAACAAGTGAGGAATGTCTAGCTTCCATACATATACGCACATGTGTGCACATGCACCCGCACATGTGAGTGAACCCTGATATACATGCACACACACACGTGCACCCCCCCCCCACACTAGCTTGAAGTTTGGCTGGACTTAATGAAGTGTTTCCTAACTTCTGATATATTATGGTGACGAGGGCAATAGCCCCTGTGATCAAGTTAAATAAAAATGTATACTAAACATCTGAACATCTGCTGTGAACTTGCTCTGCACCAGGCAATGTGGGCGACATAAAAGGATCTGGGAAAGAAGCACAATGAGTTCCTGCTTCAGATTCCTCTGAACAGTTGCTGATTTTATGTGACTTTATAATTTCCAATAAAGGCAGTGAGTTCAAAAATAAACACTCCACTATGATTTGATTCTTTTTCATTTGTAAACCATCTTATCTATCTCATCGCAAGTTAAAAATTAAGCAGTGTTAAGACTATGAGAATGATTCTGATTGGCAAACACTGTTACCATAGATATCATCTTCTGCTCTTCTCCTGGGTGTGTGAAGAAAAAGCTGACACCTCCTGACACCAGCAAGTCTGTTTCAGTTATTGGAAAGTAGTGTTCTGTGTCCAGCCCACGGCCTTCTTTTGGTAAGGCTTTATCATTTTGATGTTTCTAATTGAAATAAGGGGCTAGGGAGGTGGCTCAGTCAGTAAAGTGCTTACCATATAAGCAAGAGGACCTAAGATTCATCCCGGCCACCCATGTGAAAAGCCAGGTATGGTTAGTCTAGTGCCGAGTGGGGCAGCAGAGATAGGCTTGCTGGCCTAACTTAATCAATGAGCTCCCAGCCTGTGGGAGACCCTGTCTCAAAAAAATGAGTAGATGGCACCTAAGGAGCAACATCCTTGGTTCACCTCTGATCTAAACACACATGTGTACACATCTGATTGTGTACCGCACAGGCATATATAGCCCACCAATCCAAAACACGCACACACCTCCATACACAAGAAAAAAAAAAAGAAGTAATAATGGTTTATACATTCTTTAGAGAATTAGTGTGTGTATGGAGGGGGTGCACTTTACATCAAGGCAAAGATCATTGTGTAATCTATACTTATGTGAGGGTTCACCTTTTGAGAGTCCAAGTCGATGACAAGAGAGTACCAAGGCCTGGCCAGTCACTAGAGTAACTGGGTCTATTGCCTGAAGGGTCCTGGAAAGCCAGGTGTGGGACAGGGCATGAAAAAAGGCTCTGATCCATCAAGCTGCGGAGGACAGTGTACTCACCTGGGCACAGTACTGGGACTTGGCTGCAGCCACAAGAAGCTTCAACACTGGCTGGGACTGAGAGACCAGGGGGGTCACAGCATGGATGATTGCAGTGAATTTGGAGGGGGGCTTTAAACCTGAAAGGGAATAGAAAGAACAGATATTAGACAGAAGCACAGAAAAACAAAACTCAGAAAAAAACAAAACAAAACAAAACAAAACAAAACAAAACAAAACACCTCCATGCTGCAGTGAGTCCCCCTGGGGCTAATGTCCCCTCCAGCACATTTGTCCCTCATTTCTTATGTACTGAAACCAAGAGAAAGCTGCTATGCTATGACTAACCAGCCTAGAGGCCTCTAGAAACTACTGCCCAGTGTTCACTCCAGCTTCTTTGGACATTCTTCTCTAGCCTTGGTGATGCTTGTCATTCTCCTTTTTAAAAGGTACCCAATATGTCTGTCTAGGCACCTTGCTCTAGTCACTTACCTCTTACTAGGTATTTACACAAATACACCTTTTCCACCAGTGCATGTATCTGAATCTTAACTAAAGGGGTTTGTGTGATGAACAGTATTTCACTTAATAATTAGCACACTGGAAAGTTTCAGAGGACTGCACCTAGCATCCATCCAGGCTTGACTCTGGCTTCTACCATCTTAGTGGCATTTAGAAACATTGTTTGGCCCTCTGGGTTCCTTTGGCAGCTACTCTAAGAGTTGAGCATGTTCATGCACACTAAGCCCTTAGAACAGGACTTAGCAAATACTAAGTGCTCAGTGTTAGCTGTTAACACCATCAGCATCCTCAACACTGCCTCCAGCATCATTCAAATCACACAAAAGGTGCCTCCACAGTCTAGAATGGCTGCTTTGTGTAACAGTAGCATCACTGAGAGAAAAAGTGTGTGACATTGACTTCTGCCCAATGGGAGTTCCATGCAGGAAAGAACAATGACTATGCAAATCAACCATTACCTCCAAAGGGAAGCATGAGGGTATCTCCCAGGAGCCCTTTCACAAGAACTCAGAAATTACAAGCAGGTTAAGAGCCTTTCAGAACTTCATTAGTTTAGATCCACTAACCTGGTACATTAGTAGCTTGGGTATAAAGCAGACATTGTGGAACATTCCAGTTAGACTCTGATGTAGGTGGGATTGTAAGTTAGAATTGAGTGTATATGTAAAATGATTATGCAAAGCCTGTCCACGGAAATGGTGCCATCCAGTTAGCACTTTAATTGAACTTTAGAAAGAAACTGGGTTTCTCATTCTCTTTGTGAACACTCCAGTAAGAGCGAGGCACATGGCTGAGGAAACCCCTTTTAACAATGGAAACCAGTTATTGCTTTTAGGCTTATTCAGTAACAGTGTAAGAAGCATTGTATGTATACTTCTAAGGGCCAACTCTGAATTGCACAGATTACACAACCTTACAATAAGTAGAAGGCTTTTTAACTTCTGCCTTTGTTGGACAATAAATTCTCACTGATTCACTGTGGAACATACACTGAATTCCATGCGGTCCTCCAAGTGTGTCCAGTTTACTTTAAAGGGTTATTTATTGTTGATGAATACTTTAGGTTCTGAAGTTCAGTTTCACCTCACTGCTTTCCAGCTAAATATGTACAATTTAAAGAGGGTAAAGTTGTCTCGGAGAACACTAGCATGGAGTGGACAATCTTGAATCCTCACCATCCAGTTTACTGCCCCAGGTTTTCTAAAGTCTGCAACCCTGAGCTAATGTGTCAAATGATGCCAGCAATAGGAGAGCAACAGGGGCACCAACTATGGAAATGTCTGTGGTAGTAACGCACAGGGCTACCGCTCTACAGAGGCTGGTAGCCCTGTGCTCACCCCCTTCGCCCCACTGAGATTCAATTAAAAGCTGCTTGAGAGTACAGGCTTTATCTAACGTGATCTTTATTTCAACCATCTAGCCTGTCAGCTCAATGTATGAAAGGAACATAATAAACACTGGAAGAATGAATACATCTGTCCTTTTCACAAATTCTTGGTTATCTCTTCTTTCTGTTTCTTAATTCAGGGTTTTCTAAACATATAAAAGTCAGATTGTGAAAAAATTCAAGATATATATACATATGCATACCTATATACACACATATACTTTATAAGTATATACTTAATAAGTTTATACTTAATCTGCTGTCATGTTCAAAACAACATTTCTCAATAAAAGTAACTCTATCAAATGCACAGGATAGCTGCTCAGATGAGAAGGAAGACTGACTTCCTTCTTTCTTTCTCTTTCCTTCCAACACTACTGAATTTACAAATCTTGATTGTGAGTCTCTACTGTAAAAAGGGCTCAGCCAGCAACCTCCAACCCAGGCTGCTGGGAAGAATGATCACTTCCAGGTAATTAAAGGCAACCCCCTCCAAAGGATTCACGTACCTAAATTCGCATAGTAGTAAGGGAAATCTCCCAGGTATGATGAATACTGCGGCAGGACGAACAATCCTCCAGGATGTTTGTTCCATATTAAACTGTTTCGTGATATGTGCTTGAATATTCTGTCCTGAATAATCTAGAAAACAAAACAGCAAGTGGTGAGGGTGAGCCTGGGATGTTATTTAGTAAAGGTCTTGCTCAATCCAAGTGTGGAGGTGAAAATGTCAAAAAAAAAAAAAAAAAAAAAAAAAAAAAAAAAAAAAAAAAAAAAAAAAAAAAAAAAACCCCACAAAACAGCACACTCCATGTGTTCCTCCTCCAATTTTCTATTGATAAAAATGTGTGTAAGACAAGGCAGTGATGGGCTCTGGAGGGCAATAAGAGAAAGAGGTGGCTGTGCCTGACAAAGCATCTCAAGTTCCATTTTAATCATAAAATGCTGTTTTGTTTTGTTTTTTTTTTTTAAAAAAAATTATTATAGTGGTACTTGCTAGTTTCAAAGTTCTGCATATAGAACAGTTCATATAACCCTTGCAGTGGGACATCTGTACGTGGACCCAGATGGTACCAGCAAGATCTGTTCTGGGTACATAGCAAGTGTGGACCATGTGGCAGTAGATGTCATGACAAGAAAAGTCGGGCATATTCTCCACTAGGCTCCTCTCCTTAACTTGGGAGGGAGTTTTACTGCCTGTCATCATCACTCATTCCCTTTCAAAGTCACTTGCAGGACTTTGAATACCGGCAAGCTCAAGTTTTTCTGAATTTCGACTTCAAAAGTAGTGAGTTAACAACTGCTCAAAACATCCTACAGAATGGGACAAGAACCATGGCACATGAAGAATAATAATTGTCAAGCTAGTTCATTAGTTTCCTTGGACTTTGGGACCTTGCAGATCATTAAATTCTACATTTAGAGACAAACCTTCTCCCAACCTGAATCACTTGTCAGCTGAATGTGATTAGTCTACGTTAGGGTTTTCTCTCTGACTTTAAAACTCTGGTAATAAAACTATCAACTCATTAAGATATGATGTGGCAAATTTAACTTGATATAGAATACCTCGGTTTCAGCACAAAATGTTTTAAACTTAAAAAAAAAAAATCCTAGAAGCTTAGTTGAGAGATATGTGTTAACATTTATAAGGCCCTGCATTTGACTCCCAATAATCAATCATATGAATCCTTATATAACTTTTCGAAGTCTGAGACACTACATCCCCATTTTGCAGGTCTCCATTTAAAGAAATGTGACGTAAGTATGGAATTCTAAGATTTGCTAGGTTACTAATGCCTTCATCTACTTCATTCCATAGTAGAGAATGGGAAAAGAGTCAAGTGAGTGCTACTCAGCTTTCAAACCTTCCTACTAAAAGGCAGTAGAGAAGAAATTGAGAAGAAAATATAATCTCAACTCAGTAATACTTGCATTTTACCTTTACTCACATCAAAATTGCTCATTTTATATTTCTAGGTAACTTTCTGAGCTGAAGAGTTTAAGAATCCAGCTATAACGCTGATATTTACTGTCTGTGGTATGAAAGCAGATGACAGCATTGTGAGCAAAGTGTCATAGCTGGAAATAGAGTTTACACCGCAAGCAATTCTTTGTATAACATTTATTTAATTTGTTCATCTCTCATACTTTCGAAACACATGCTGTTAATTTCTTTTTATGGCGTTCCATTTAGATATCCTTTTGTTTTCTTTCTAAATTTATGTGCCTTTCAGCATGTGGTCACATAAGTGATCTTGGCTATCAAGACACAGAATGCATCAGCAATAGACAGCGTTAGAAATTCAAGCAACAAACGACGCAAAACTCAGAGATGTACAAGTAGGTTGTTGTTTGCTCGGGTCCCAGAGAGGCACATTTCACACAGTCAGAGACTCTCTTTTTGATTTAAAGCAACAACACTGTTTCCTTTTAAAATTTCCAGATATGACCATCAGTTACAGAACACTCTTGAAATACTCATAAACGTTTCACACTCTATTCAAATGGATCATTACAGAAAGATACCAGCAGAGGTGCGAGTGTGACTGCATAGCAAATGTTGAACTTAGCCTTGGCCAAGTGATATGCTGCCTCTAACATTCATCCTCTTGCTGGCAATGAAGCGATAAAGTATCACTTATACTTATGACAACCTCTCAGAACATAAAGTCTGACTAAGTTCTTATATTAAGATTTGATCTTTGCCTTTAAAAAGAAAAATCTGATGGGTCTCTGTTGAGTTCAAGCCCAGCCTTCTACAGAGCTAGCTCCAGGACGGCCAGAGAAACCCCGTCTTGAAAAACACAAGAACAAAACTAACAAGAAGAGAATTCCATCTTTACGTTCATTTTCCAGTTACAGGCAATAAAGGTCTTTTTTTTTACATATTTCCCCTGGTAGTTGTGGTTTATTCCTCTGAACTAACTAAAAACAGAGGAACTTTCTATGTGAGGAAATGAAAATACATATAAATAAAAAGTTTCTACATTCAGTATTAATTCTTTAGAACTTTGGTTTGGGGTTTAAACACTATCAACGCTGTTTGAATGGGTGGCCAAGTGTATTCCTAAAAGGCGCACACGCACGCATGCACGCACGCTAAATATTTATATGTAATATATCTAAAAAGTATATATATCAGCTTTCATTGTCAAAATTGTCAAAAGCTTAGAAGAGCTTGGATCTCATTCCACCCAGTGGAAATGTCGGTTTTCAGCCTCCTGATATCTTAGTTTCCCTGTCAGCTCACCGACGGCTCTCAGGAATCTTGCATGACACTTAGTGCTCACATTTTATTGCTGTGATAGAAGACAGCACATTTAGAGGCTGGACATTCCCTTGGTATTTATCAACACACACACACACACACACACACACACACACACACACACACACACAAAGATAATAAAGATAATACTGTCCTCAATAAAGATAATACTGCCGAGTGAATTTAAAGGGTAGAATGACAGGCTCTTCACTATTCTGTGCCTTTTTTTTTTTTTTTTTTTTTTTTTTTCTTCACAATACTGAGTAGCAGGTTGAAATCTGCAGTCATTCTATTTGGTTCTGGCTTGCTCTTCAATCAAATGATGCTGCTCAGCACACGAAGTGCCATCAGATGCCGTGTGTTCAAAACGGAAGCAACCTTTGGTTTACATTATTTCACTGATTTTACAGTCAAACAATCAGGATATCAGTGCTGTGGTTCACATGTACTTGGTCAGATAATCGAGAAACGAATGAGGAGAACTTCAGAAACCCCTTTCTAAAACAGTGTTTCATAGCTGCCACAGGCTGTAAGTCAGACATCATAATCCCATGCATGCTTTCTCTTTGCTTGTCTTGATTCTGTGTAAAGGAAGACTACCTTTGCGGTAGCTTGCCACTTAGCCCACTGCCATTTTTTAAACTCTATACGAGAACAAAATGGAAACACCAAGCTCCAAAGAGAGTTTGATCCCAAAATGCAGCATTTATGAAAAAGGAAGTAGGGGTGGGCTTTGAGGTTTGATAAACAAGTCCAACTTTCTGTCCACTTTCTACTTCCTGACTCCAGACAAAAAATGACCAGCTTGCGCATATTCCTGTCCCATGCTGTCCTTGTCACAGTGGACTAAAGTCCACGTGAAACCTTCAGCCCAAATCAGCCCGCACTCTCTTCAGCTACTTCCGATCAGCTACTGGGTTATTGCGATGAGCAAAGTTATTGGAAGGAATAGTCTCCAAAGACTGACAATTCTATTCTCAGGGCCTAAACTGTAATCAGTAAGGAAGAAATGCCATAGATCTAGAGTCCAAGGGGAGATAAACTAAGCGAATGAGCCTCCAGTCTATGCTGCCTGGAGTCAACTCCCATTTTACCCTTAGCAGGGCCAAGACTCATACAACAGCTTTCTGTGTCCGAGTGGTAGGCCCATGGGCATCTCTGACACGTGACTCTTGAGTTCACCTCATGAACACATATGCTTTGCTGCTTTGTATAACAGGGTGGCATGTCCTTTACCTCCTCTGCTTTTCTGATTGTGCTGAATTCTAGGGTAATGCAAACTCTGCATTAAGCTAGAAAAGCAAGTTTTATCCCCCTTGTAATTTGGCCAAGAGGTCAGACTGCTACAATCCAATCTTGGAAAGATATAGAGAGATTTGACAGCTGCTATAAATTTGAATGAAATATATCATTTTAGTGTTTTGTTTTTCTTTTCTTTTTTTTTTTTTTTTAAATAAAACAACACAACTGTGTTGCTAAAGAATTGTGTGGCTTAGATCCAAGGGGAAGAAAGCCTTTCCAGGCTCAAAGATAAAGATGGTTCAATGTAAGATTCTAAAGTGGTGGATGTAACACATCTAGCTGTTATTGCAGGAGAATGGAGCTCTGTTAATAGACAAGAAACTGGATCCACTCAGTAACTCACTACAAAAGAAATATAATTAATGAGATATGATCTTTTGCCTGGCAAATTAGCAAAGTTGTATGTATGTTATATTTTAATTACAATCCTGAAGGCACAAAAACACAGCAGTGACGGCTTGTGAAAGTTGAGGTGGATGCAACTATTTACCACACTGATCCGCCTCTTGTATGCAATGGGATATGTCATTTAATGCAGCCGACTTTCTTATATAAACTGCTTTGTTTTGAAATATCAAGAGAACATATGAGTCACTCAAATAAGATAGATTCTCTGCAGAAAACTAACGAAGACAAAAAAGAAAAATAAATCCAGTTTCAAATAATCTTCTGCTTAAAAAGGCTACAGCCAGAGGATGAAAAGATGGCTCCATGGTCAAGTGTGCTTACAAAGGATGCAGGTTCAGTTCCTAGAACCCACGTAATAGCTCTCCATCATCTGAACCTACTTCCAGGGTATCCAGCACCCTGTACTGGCCTCTGAGAGCACTGAGTGCATGGGCTCCATGTACACACATACAGGCAAACATTCCTATACACAAAAAGTAAAATACATAAATCTTTAAAGGATACAGCTAGCTTTTTACATTGCTTCCTAAGAATGCTTTCCCTAAAGGTGTATGAGCTTGTATTATTTGACCAAAATGAAAGATGGCTCACGCCTGTTGAATTACTTCCTAATCTGTTTTTAAAGAACAGTATGAACATTTTCTATACCAATAAATTTATGCCCTTACTACATTTGGTGTCCACATAATATTCCTCAATGCGATGCATCACAATTGATCAATATGTTTCCAACTCCCTAACTGAGTGTGTGCGATGTTATACTAAAATAAACACTATAGTCTATGCTACTTCAAACTTTGTTCATTAGGTCATTATCTTTTTAGAAAAACTGCAACAGGAAGAAGTGCAGGATGAAAATTATGCTTTCTTCTAAAGGTTTTGGCCACTCCAAAAGGGCTTAAACTGGGTAGCCATTCTTCACTCCAGTGAGAAAGTCTTTCTCCTGAAAACTCATTAAGACAAACCACTGTAGGTGGAGATTATCTATACATACCTGCCATCATATATTTATGTATATGCATATAAATATGTATATGTACATGTATAGGTATATGTAGACTTACCAGCCAGCTCCCCTGGAAACTTCTTATAAATTCTGAAAGCTCGACCTATAGCTTAGGCTTGTTCCTAGCTTCCTTTTATAACTTAAATCAACCCATTTTACATGTGACTTTTTACTTTTCTTTCATTGTGTAGGCCTGACTCCCTCCAAGTCCTGTTGACATCTCTCCCTTGCCTCGATTAACTCCTCCTACTTTCTCTGCCAGAAGCCTTCTGCCTAGCTATTGGTTGTTTTGCTCTTTATTAAACCAATCATAACAATGTATCTTCACACAGTGTACAAATATCCCAGAACATTTTTTCTTTTAATAATATAGACAATTCTTCCTTTTATTTCATACACTAACCCAGAGTGTTTGTGAGAAAGATGTATGTCATCATGTTTTGGGAAAAGATGTACAAAAAGTGCTCTAATCTGAAATACAAGCATTTCTGTTTTTGACTACTATTCTAGTCTAGTTGGGAATTTGAATATTTTTCTAATTTATCAGAGTTTTCATATCAAAAAGATGAACTCTTTATTAGCCTCACAGTAACTGTAAACCTTTACCCTCAGTTTTGCATTTTCTTAGCGGTGTCTCCTATACAAAAGTTTTGCTGATTTTTATACTCACAGTTAATAGTTTTTTACACCCAAGATCATGCTCAGAACAGCTTCTTTAACTTAGAATTATACAACTATATCCAATTCTATCATATCTCATCCATTTTATTATCTACTTCCTTTGTGTGCCTATGTGGGTGTGGAATGCCGATTTGTGTGTGGAGGCCTGTATGCAGGTCAGAGGTTAACTGGCCAAGACATCTTTTTCAGTCTTTCTCCACCACAGTTTTTGAGACAAGATCTCTCACTGAACCTGGAGTTACAGTTCTGGCTAGACTGACTGGGCATCAAGCCCCTAGGATCTGCAGTCACTGCTCCCACCAGCATTAGAATCACAGGCTCATGTCACTACAACTGGCTTTTACAGCCAACACTTTTATATTATATACCCACCATTATATTAATAAATTTAACTTATCCAGAATCAAATAACATAATTCATATCTTCTCTCACTTGAAAAGCTGGATCAAAGCTATCTTAATTATGATGGTTTTATAATACGTGCTAATTAAACCATGAAAATAAATTATCTTTACTGCTTTTCAATAATGCTAGGCTGTGTTAAGGCATTTATTCTTCAGACTAAAGCTCAGGGTAATTTTTGTCATCTTTTAAGACTTTGATGTGTAGATCGAGGAAAATTGCTATCTTAACAAATGGTTATCGCATTTACTCAACTTTTTAATGTCCCCCAATTTCTTCTGTCATTTCATCAAATAAAAATAAAACAATTTTTATCAAATTTATAAAAACATAGTAATTTAGCAAAATATACTGTAACCTTAGTAATGACTGAACCCTTTGGTTCAGCAATCTCATTGTACATACACTATCCTAAAAGAATAGGTAGAGATGGAGCCCAAAATGCGTGCAGAATATTGGCTAAGACATCTCATATAGTCCTAGTCATCTTTGCAGACAGCAGTAATTACAGACAGTATTCACAGTGACCTGCACCAGATGGGCAGCTAAGGACAGGCTTAGCACAGGACAGCATTAGGATAAAGACAGATTAAACACGTCTGTGTGTACAGCAGGAGAGGATGTAAAGGCTACGGCACACCCAAAGATGCACCAAACAGCACAATAGGACACTCTGGAAAGAGTAACTAAAACCATGAGGAAACAAGAATACAACTCATAAGAAAGGAAAAAAAGGCTACCCTTTTAAATAAAGGCCACAATTAAAAGCCAGCTGGCTAAACAGTTTGATGTAAAACAATAAGCGTGAATACACTAAAAATATTTCTGTGCATGTATATGTAGTATGTATGTATATAACACATACATAAGAAGATATGAGGCACAGTGTTCTTTCAAAATACAGCCACCAGAGAAGCCACAGCTCTTTCTAAAGGCAGACACTGAGACTGTGTAACATGAAGTCTGGAATGGACATGACAAGCTGAGGGGAATGTTTACCACAGAAGATGAAGGGTTAATCTTTTATATATTATAAGCTTCTAAAATAGATTAGTGTCAACAATATTGTGGCAATGTTTTTTGTTTATCTGGGGGCTTCCTGAGCACGAGACAGATGAAATTCAGTCAGTTTAGCTAATACTCTAAGAAAATGATTTATTATTTTTAAAGAAAGAAAAATCTCCAATCTGACTAAAAACTGCAAAAATAATCAGGAATTCAAAATAATCAAAATAGGCCTGTTTGCCTAGCTTCAGGATGTACACCAAGCATGTGAGTGGGAAAATCCTATTGACCAATTGCCTAGGACTGAGATCTGGAGCCAAGGTGAGGATAGTGTGGAAAAATCCCCACTGCGCTTTGAGCAGCACTGATTCTGATCCTTGCCACGGCAAGGACACTCTCATGTGGACTGAACAAGTGACTTTAGTTTCCACAGTATTACTTGGGTGGCTTGTGTTTACTCAAGATTATAATAGCTTTCAGAGTGATCATTAACTTCCAAAGGAAATACTTCCCAAGTGTGTAATAAGTTGCCCCGCCCCATTCTGTAAGCACCTGGGTCACCTCAGGAATTTGAATGTCTGATCACTTCCCTTCCTACAGGCCTGGAACTCATGAGTTCGCAACTTTCTCTGTCCTCTCTTAGCTCTTTGCACTGCTCTGTATAACGTTAGGCCATTGCTATCTGCTCTACTTCCTGTGGTTTTAATCATTTCCATAATTTCCTATTTTTCTCCTGCCTTAAACAAGGCAACTTAAGGAGATGAGAATATGGCTCAGTGGCAGAGTGATTTCCCAACAAGGACAAGGCTCTATGCTCAATTCTTAACCTCTCTGTGTCTCTCTGTCTCTGTCTCTCTCTCTGTCACACACACACACACACACACACACACACACACACAGAGAGAGAGAGAGAGAGAGAGAGAGAGAGAGAGAGAGAGAGAGAGAGGAATGCACACAGAGTAAAACAATGTGAAGATAACTGTCCATTCAACCTGGCTGAGTTTCTGTTTTTATAAAGATTAATACTTTCTGTACTTGTTGGATCCAGTAGTGACAACGGTTTTCTTCTTACCATAACCTTACAATATGGAGTGCTGGTTGGTTAGGCTGTCTGCGTCTACAGAACCAATTTTGCTATCTCTTCAAAAGCTATGTACTATGGGGGTGACTGAACTGTTCACATTTTTAGAATGGTAGAGGATATTTCCCTTACTTGGTCATTATCTCTTTTTTCTAAATGCACTCCAGAAATATGTCTTTAAAGGATGCTATTGAACTTGAGTGACAGGAAGATAGTCATTACCCATTCATCTCTAAAATTATGTCAGACAAAGCCAATCTCTTTGTCCAGACCATGACTTCTCTCCATGTCACTTCTGCTCTGAGAATTTGTCAGAAATGATGGCACTTGCTTGGGAATGGCCAAACAGACGGGGAGAATGGCAGTCACTAACATATTCAAGGGTGGAAAATTTGGTTCTGTCCCATTCTCCAACTGCACAACCCTACAGCAAAAGAAAAGTTGAGAGAAAAAGAATATTCAAGATGATGAGCCAAGGGGTCTCACTTACCTCTAGTGTAGTTAATACAATCTTCTCAACTGAAGAAAAATAAGCCTCCCACAAGAACTGTGTCTGCTGTCTAAGTGCTAGGATTTTATCCTGATGAATAGACCTGATTGTAGAAGGAATCTGCAAAGTAAGAGGAACACACAGTAATTATGAGTGTAAAACACAGAGATGCGCTATATCAAAACAACCCAGTGGGTTACCCTTCTGTTCTTCATAGCCTTCATTTTCTACCAAACAGGTCTATTAAAAATCACCACCTGCTAGGTAGACATGTCCCCAAGAAATGTCTGAACATACAACAGGTCTGGAAGCAGCCTGAAGGACATTCAAATGCACGGAGGTTATGTGTTGGCATAGTTCAAGTCTAAGGCTTCATAGCAGCAGGTAAGTTGTACAGGGTACTCTTACAGTCACAAGTTCTGCCTCTTCCTCAGGTCCAAAAAAATAAAAATATCTTTGGCCCTGAAATGGACAGGGAAATTTTTCCAAGAAGAAGATGTAGGCCTTGGGGAAAGGAAAAAAAAAAAAAAAAAAGTCTAAGAAGTGTCTCTCCAGGAACCACAAAGTATCTATAAATGTGTGTTTCTAGAGATGGTTCATGGGCCTTCTTATTGAATACAAACAGATTTAACCATGTCTACATGCACAGACTTCCTCTAGCTTTTCTGGAACCTTTGTATAGCCGAGAGTACTCTCCTCTTGGCTCCAGACCTTACCCCAATCTCATCAGAACTCCCAAACACTGTGTGTTTCATCATAGGTTGCTCGATATCAAATCAGGTAATTGAAACAAGGCCTTTCTTCCTATTCACATTGATATATATTTTGTGTCTAGATTGGTCCTTAACAAGCTATTGAAGAAATAAGCACCTAATTGAAAGAACATGGCTACATAAAGCTATCATCAGGATATTGTTATTTTTTTAATTCCAGCATAGCTTGTTATTACAGGGCAGGTATTAGTGGTACCAATGTGGGAGGATCCTGGTTCTACCATTTACTAGATACGCTTCCTTGGATGAGTTAGTTGCTCTCTCCAATTATTCATTTATAATATGATACGGTGTTTGGAATAAAGATTATTACATAAGTGCATAGTAGAGTATCTACAACATGGAAAGCTTGATTATGATGGTTTGCTATTTCAAGGTGGACCAATTGATTCTATGTAAAGCTTGGCCAGTTAGTTTCTGTCTGCCTGTTAATCTGCCCCAGTAGTTCTAAGATGCACACCTTGGATTTTGGTTAAGTTTCCTAGGATTGCTCCCTGATTGCACCTACAGTTCAAGGTCTGTTCCATTTATGCAATCCAAACTCTTGCAGGAGATTCTTTGTGATGATCACCAACTTTGTTGTGCTCACCATTCTGAATCAGGCAAACATAGGAACCTAGGCTAGAGAAGGAATGTTTTGCCAACCACATTAATAGGAATGTAACCCCAAATATAGAACTACACTATACCGGAGTTCCCCTTAGAGAGGAAAGAGATGATGGCACACTGTAAGATTCAAAATGTCCCTGGAGTGATGAAAGTTCCACACAGTAAGAACAGAAAAGCTGATTAGCTCTGTCAATATCCCAAACTAGGTACTAAATTAATGCTTCAAAGGGATCATGATAGAGGAAGCAGGTAAAGTCAAAATACTGGCAGGCCCAAGGCCAAGTGGAAATAGAATATCCTTAGATGAGATAAACCACTCAAGACATAGATCCTTGATAAGTCAAGAAAATTTATTTTTATTTACTTACTGAGAAAATGACCTAGATTTCCAAGGGAAAATTAGAAAAAAAACCCCTCATCCTCAATTTTCATAAGCATGCCCTTTTAAATGTCAATGGCATTCTCTAAGTTATACAAGTTGGCATAACTGTTTTGGTTTTTTTTGGTTTTTTTGTTTTTTTTTTTAAATCATGGCCATGAGAAGAACTAATCCATTACAAAAATGCCAAAAGCTAACACTGCTCCATGGCCTCCAGAAAAGGGAGAAGTCTCACAGACTCAGTCACTCACTAGGACAGTCCCCTCTCTCCCATGTTGGCATCATGTCTTTATTACTTCTAGATGGTATGCTCTACCAGTTCATGTATAAGTCTGAAGTATCTCACAGCAAAGTGCTCTGGAGAACAATTCCAATTGATTGGTGGGATGGAGTTCCAAGTTATAATGGCATTTGGCTATTGGTTATTAATCTTCTTGTCCTCAAAGACAGGTATGGGAAAGTGACAAATTAATTCCAATCTGGACGGAATGACTAGAAAGTTCAAGAGCTCATGAAGTCCTCATAAAAAGGTTATGTATGGGAATAAAACTAATAAGATCTACCAAAATAGATACAGAAGAGGCACGGCATGCTTCTCGGTGACAGGGTGACAAGAATATATGCAAATAAATACACCAGAGCTGCTCTAAAAGAGGAAATGAAAAATTGTAACATAACAAAAAACATTTCCCAGAGTGCGCATTTTGGCTCTGTGCCATCTCTTTAAAATCATTGTTAACAACAGTACAGTCTCTGTTCAATATGGAGGCAGCTGTGTAAAAACAGATTGCAAATGAGGAGAAATAATATTAGAAAATGTGGGCAAAGGAGTGTGAAAAATATAAGCTTTAGAGTCAAGTGAAGAAGTGACTTCAAAAGGTGAAATATCCATCAATTTTGCTGAAGAGATAGACATTAGACAACCCCACTTAAGTGCCACGCAAAGCTTCCCACAACAAGACAAGCTCCAACTCTTTCATAGCAAGAGTGCCTTGGGATATTAAGAAACAAGACCGATGTTCTTTTCATATCCTAAGTTTTCTTTAATGAGCATGAATTATTAAAGCAACATAAAAGGAAAGACAAAGACAGTGTGGGAAAGTATCACATGCATTCTTTTGAGTAAGACTCTCAGACACCTATATCTCTACATGGTGCGGCCTCTTCCTCACTATGTCTTAGAGGATGTCCCTATTGAATTATACCAGGGAATAGTTACTACAAACATTAGCTTTTCATAAGATCCCCAAACCCCTTTCCCAGTGAACACCTATGAAATTATGTTTTGTTTAGAACAGAATGAACTAACTCCAATGAACAGGTTCATCCTTTTCAGAGTACAGATTCTTTCAGGTTTGTGCTCAAGTTATAAAAGCGCCAAGATTACAGACCCGAGAACCAAATCAAAGGAATGTTCTAGAGCTATCCTGACCTAGTCTTGATTAGTCTGCAGTGCTCTCAATTAGAAGGTGACTTTCAGAAGATGACCGTATCCCTTCACCAGTCCATTAGCAGACGAGGGCACAGAAGGAAAATCAAAAGCACACTTAGAAACGCAATTTTATGGATATCAATTATTTTTGTTTTTAAAGCAAAAAACATTAGAGATAATATTTCTATGAAAACTTGTGGAAGTTTAATGATAAAGTGTCTAATGTCATGAAAGAAAAACATTAACTGTGCTATGAGAGTGTGTTGTGTGGCAGTTTATTGTGAATGTCACTTGACTGCAGTGGGCTTTGAGACTTGTCAGGACGCCTGCTGCCCTTGAACTTCTGTATGCAGGTGGAGCTCCCTTCCCTTGAGCAACTGCAACTTTTATTAGGGGCCCTTCTTTTAAATATCTGCCCAAATGACCTCCCTTCTGTAGGAACTCAGGGCGGAGCACTGCAGTAGTGGTGATACTGGTATAGCAACCAACCCTAGAGCTTGTGTTCTGGAGTTAATCAGAAATGAATACAAGGAAAGAGGCGAGGAAAAGGGATCTGAGCGGGGGTGGAGGGTGTCAATCTAAAGATTTTGGTGCTGAAGCCTAAGGGAATCAGCATCTCCTCACTCAGCAAAGATCACGCATTTTATCAGCAACAGCTACTTCCAAGAATATATTCTGTGGACCTGGACAGATTTTGTGTTGAAAAGTGAACAATATCATATTAAATGACTTCATATTCACCATGACACAGGCAATTTTCTCCTGATAAAATTTCTTTTATGGAGCTGACCTTTTGGATTCATCTTCTTTGAAAGTTTGGATGGGGGCAGCAATAATCTGCTGTTCTGCTGAAGGCCACAGCCCTTCCTTACCTGTAATAACAATCTCTCATCGCCGATGACGGCAGCTTGGTTCCAATTAATCACTTCGGAGAATGGCAACTCCCATCCATTGCTTAGCATTACAGGGACACAGGCAGCCTGAGCAAAGGAAGGATTTCATGAGTGTGAGGACAACAGCAGCTTGAACCACTCCAGTCAGGAAAAGAATCAGTACAAATTCAATTACTAGTATTGCTTATGTTACACGAGTTCTGGACTGCTCAGGCCAGAGAGAAGGTAAGTGGTTCGGCACTACCAAATCATATGGGGTTATAAGCATCCAGACCCGACTTGAAAATTTTCAAGTCTTGCCTTAGAATGATAATACACCTTTTCTATTCTAGTACATAAGGTTTGGCTAACCTTATTCCCATGGAGATGAATGGCCTTGTTGCAGAAGTTTTATTGATACAATATAAGCTTTCACCAATGGAATCCACATATAAAACCAACCTTGACTATAACAGTTTTGTCAATGGAAGTGCTACAAATCCACTTTCACCACGGTTCACCCCAATGTCATAAGCTAACAGAGCAGTATGGGGCCAAGCCTTTCTAGGAAGCACTTCGTGGCCCTCACTATTGGAGTATCTACCTTTCCTTTGCCCTGTAAACATCTAACTCAAAACTTTGTTCCCTCCAGCATAAAGTGTTGCAAACTATAGCCATCCCAGTTTCTAGCCTGCACTAGGACCCAGAAGTCAGTGCATATCAATAAGCTAAAGACAAAATGTAACCTCCAAGGACATCTTTATCCAAACATTCCCTGAAACACCAATGAAGCTATGAGAATGTTAATGGATGGTGGCACTCTTTTCAGAGGCCCTAGACGAGGACCAAATCCACTATTGCATTTTGGAGGAAAGTAATAGCAATATCCCACTGTCAGTGCTCTTGAGATTGGATTGCAGGAAAAGGGGAGAGTCCCCTCTCCAAACTCAGAGCCAAGTTTGCAATTAGACATGCCCATCTGTCTTCAAACATGCTGAATCAGGTTCCAGGGTGGTGAGACCATTTGATTTTCTCATGGCCGAGGGCAGGGAGTCCATCTTCCTCCCAATTTTGTTTCTTCAAACCAGTTCAGATTTTCTTGGGAAGTAAGTTAGTTTATTCATCCATCCATCCATCCATCCATCCATCCATCCATCCATCCATCCATCCATCCATCTATCTATTTATTGTCCCCAGCAAAAAAGCCATGGCTTCTTTTTGACTACTCTAGGAGAGTGAGAAGGCTGAAACCAGTTTGGTTTCAATCCTCAACCCAATGCTGGGAAGTCTCGTAGTTTCTTACCTGCAAAGCCTCCAGGAATCTGAAGGATCCAAGCCTGCGACCACGAGGAACCAGACAGAAAGTGGCATTGTGCAGCATTTCCCGATAATCATACCTAGAAATACAAGGGACATGATCAGCAAGGGAAGATCCAAGAGGAAAACCAGATGGCTGCGAGGCATGGGGTACATCCCTTTATCTGGCATATGTGAGCCTTAGTAGGGCTACTCTCACATTTGGGGCTAGGTAGAGAGCTTGTTGCATGGGGGGAAACAGGAACAATCATATTGTATAAAGCAATAAGCATCACTTTTGTAAACAGTCTATTCAATGACAGATCTAATGGTCCTTATAACGATTTGTCTTGTCTAGCCTCTGCTCCCCAAGATCAGATTTTTGGGGTGGGGGAGCAGGTCTCATTATGCAGCCCTGGCTGGCCCAGGACTTGCTATGTAAGGTAGGATGGCCTCAAATTTAGGGATCCACCCACTTCTGCCTCCTGTATGCTGGGATTAAGGGCACCAAGCAGATCCTCCCCGCCCCACCCCCACTCCCATAGGCAGGAATGGTATCCCTGATACATCTGCTTCACCCTTAACGCCATACCACTCAGCAACACTAAATATTCTTGTTCGCTATTCCCCACACCATGCTATTAAAAGCTACTTTGGAAACCTCTATCCTAAGTGCAAGCCAACATTTGTTTTCTTTTCAAACTGGAGTTTCTACATTTAACCAAGAACATTCAGTGACTCCTGACAAATAGTGCTACGGTATAAGATGATTGCTTTGACTTTTGGCAGAAATGTGAGAGCAGGTGGGGGACAGGGGGATAAGAAGAAAGGTGACATCCAGAATGAGAAAGAGGGATAACAAAGCAAAACACTGGAAACTGGAATAAAGAATGGATGGTTATTCTTTCCACTCAAATGCCATTTAATAGTATTGTACTGTTTTGTTTTGGTTGGTTAGTTTGTTTTTTGGAGGAGGGAGCACTCCAGGTGAATTATATTATCACTTGTCACCTGTCCCTTATTGTCAGTGAAATTTAGGACCAACAAAAAAAATTTAATTGTTTGAGACTCCCACTTTAAAAGTGATGAACACCGAACACATTCCTAAGAAAGCAGGTTCAACTTCATTAGGAGTTTTAATGAAACTTGGGAAGCTAGAGATGCCTCCCGTCCTATAAAGGCTCTGAATCGTACAGCCAAGATGAAACCACTCTCATTTTTCAAGCACTTCCAATGCTGAGCAGACAGGTGTGACTCTGACAGTAGCATATGTCACCAGCATTTTCTAACTCTAATAGTCTAATTTAACCATAGCCTGAAGGCACTGGATTCTTCCCTCTTCTTTTTGGGGGGGGGGATATTGATATATACATTCATATTTTTAAAGTCCACCTCTATTTTTATATTCTTATATAAACTAGGCATATGGGAGTAAGCCAATTTTCAATTATAAACCCGTCATTAAGAAGAGACATCACGCAAAGGACCATTTGCTTAAAGAAGCATGTACAACTAATTTGCACAAGAAAAGGTCACTGTGAATAGATTAAGATTATCTCCATTGAGAACAAAATAAAAAGCCCCTGCTGCATTAATTAAGCTGCGAAATAGACTTCAAAGTGGAAAGGATTTTTAAGAAGGATCAAATTTAGCTAAATAAAATTATTAAATTTGGATGGTAATGACGTCTCTTTTTTCACCAAACACAGGAAAATAATTGACAAGTATCTTCAAATTCAAATGTTGATTATGTTTGAATTCTGCCTAATAAGTAGAGAAGAGGGAAAGAATAGACAGACACAAATTTATGTGTGAAACTTAAACTGATTTTTTTTTTTTTAATATAGAAAGGTCGAACATACTTCAGACTACTGCAAGGTTTAACAGATACCCAGAATAGAAACCCCTGAGGGACCAGCACAGAGTCCTACAGCCTCATCATTAAACTGCTAAAAATGTAAAATCTTATTAGTGTCCTGGATTGGAACAAGTTTCAAAGTTTCCACTTGCAGAATTTACTTTATAGAGTGTGTGGAAGGAAAAGAAGGGCAGAAAAATCCTGAGGAAAAGTCAAATGACAGTTACACTGGAGTGTTGACTTTAAATGGCTGCACAGAAGCATGAGATGCTGATGTGGCAAATGAAGCCACATGACTGAAGCTTGAAGCCATTCATAGAATGAGATGTACGAAACACCTCTGAACCAATTAGTAGCAGCAATGAGATCATGAGCTTAACACAACTGCTTTTGGGGCACTGGTTTTCTCATCTAAATTAGGAGGTGTTAGGATTTCTGATGCCTTTCAGATACTGCCAGAATCCTATGTGCCTACTAGCACTTAGGCAGAATGCAGGGTCACCCCAGATGCTGGCATTTCTGCATCTCCTGCCTGGGTTTTACGGCTGTGCATGTGCCCCCAGCAGTCAGGCAAAATGTCTAGTCATTCCAGAGCCTTACATCCTTCACATGTGCAACATGGCATGCTATCCATATACATGCATAGCATAACTGCGTAAAACCCTTATACACATGTGCAAAGCCACACTTAAAAGCAGACTCCACCCATTTCCATCCTCTCCCCTGAACACTTTTCATGGGTAGTTCAACACCCATCTTTCTTTCTATTCCCTTAATGAATTCTTAAAATGGGTTTTGGTGTGTCACATAATCTGCTCTTGTGCTCGTATCATAGCAACAGGAATGGTCTTGTTGGAGGACATGTGTCAGAGGATGGACTTTGAGGTTTCAAAAGTCTCACACCAGGCCCAGTCTCTCCCTCCTCCATATACCTGATTGCTCCAATGCTTTGCTTGCCCTCTGCCATGTTCAACACCATGATGGTCACCTATGGAACTGTAGGCACGCCTCCAATTAAATGCTTACTTTTGTAAGTTGCCTTGGTTATGGTATCTCTTTGAGGCAACAGAAAAGCAATAGAGATAAATATTTTCTATTCCAACTTTTAAGCATGCTCAGCTCATGAACCTTCTTCTCTTTTGGATTCTATGGTCAAGGAGTTCATGAAACACTAAGGTGTTCCAACTGAAGATATAAGGATACTAACTGGGCCAGCTACTAGGTTCAACTAGGGCCCTTCCTGTTTTGGTATCCTTTACCTCCATCTCTTGTGATGCTCTTTTACTTAATCGAACCACTCATTTATTCCTCTGTTCTTCTAAGAACACTTCTGATGATACTTTCACTCTCAGACACACAATACTCAGAAGTAGTTGGTTTATCTACCCAAGAATGATCAGAAAACAGACAAGACATAAAATCCCCTAAAGGCATTCTCAGAAGAGAGAAAATCTGCCCAGCCATAGATGACTGGCATCTGTTCCATGACCTGCTCCATTAAACCCAATTCCATCTCCTACCTACTACTGAGAACTGAGAACAGAACGCTGGGAAACACACCACGCCCAACTCCTCCCAGGAAGGGAAAAAGGCAACCCATTGACAAAGAGTCAACATTTTCAAGCCATACATCTGAAAAGGAAGTTTTGTCTAGAGTATGTAAAGAACGTTTCTGACTCAAGAGAAAGAGAATCCAGTGTAAACCTGGGCTAAGAATTTGAACTGGTAATTTCCCCAAAGAAAATAAATAAGGGGCCAAGAAGAGCACGGGAGGATACCGAGTATCATTATTCAGTGGAGAAAAGATCTAAACACTAGGAGGCGCCGCGTCCCACCTACTGGGTTATTATTTAAGAGGGAGAGATAACAAGTTCTGATGAGGTTCGGGAAACATCAACTCTTCCATGGTGCTGGTAGGAGAGTGAAATAGTGAGGTTGCTCTGCGGAGAATTTGGCTGTGACTTTTCAAACTAAAAATGGACTTTTCATATGACCCGGCCCTTGTACATGGGAATTTATCCCATAGAAATGAAGACTTACTTTTACATGAAAAAAAACTTGTCCACAAATGTGTACCTCAGTTTTAACCGTAATCACACCAAAGAGGAAAGCACCCAGATGCCCTTCAAAGCAGGAGTGAGGTAACAGACTCTGGTATAGAACTAAGTACTCATATACGAGAACCTCCAGGATGTTAATGCTGAGTCCAAAACCACCCTCTTAAAGGTACACAATGCATTGCTCCACTTTTATAACATCTGTGACAGCACATAATTACAGGACTGCCGGAGAACGGAGTAGTGGTTATCATTAGTTAGAGATGGGAGAGACAGACAGGTGGACTTGAGAGGTCAAGCAGGACGACAATCTTCCAAAGTGGACCAATTCTCCTGATAAAGTCAGGAAATACAAAGCATGCTATAATCACACATAACTTAAAGACAACCACACTAACCTACTTGAGTTGGAAAGGAGATGCGACCAAGAATTTCCACCTTTAATTCATAAACCGGTTTGCTCCATTTTGCAGATAGGCATTACAGCCCCCCCCCCCCCAGGTAATGACACAGGAGAGGTGGAAGTGTTTTCCTAAGTGGCTACAAAGAAATGTGCAATAAAAAGGACATGACTCTGCATTTAACCTGGAAACTGGTATCACTCAATAGGAGTAATAATTTTCTTCCAAAAGTTGTCTTAAATAATGCACAGAATATACCCCGTTTAAGATGAAGTATAGAACAAAGCATATTTGATGTTTTCTATCACCACACAAAAAATGCATTGTTTCTAGTAGTAAGTCAGTGCAGCTGACAAGGGTGGGGGCCACCAGGCAGAGTGGTACCTACTATGCAAACATGTGTTCTCTCAGTCACCAGCACCTTCTGCATTCGTGAGAATTGCAGAGATCATCCAGGCCTGCAGAATCAAGAATGCTGGGGAAAGAGCCCCAGATTCTATGCAAATTCATCATAATGCACAGTACATTTTGAGTAGCACCGCCTTAGTAATTAAGAGCTCCCTGGTCAAGCAGCAAAACCCCAGGTTCACATTCTAAGCTTGCTATATGCAAAATAAAGTGATCTTAGGAAATGGTAATTTGTCTAGGCTCAGTTTCCTTGTTCGTCCAACCATGATACTTTACCATGTGTACCAATGATAGATTTTGATACATTTTAAGTAAAGCACAACACCTTATAAACAGCCCTGAAAATGAACTATAATCACTACAGCTGAAGGGAGACAGCAGATAATAGGAAACACGGGCAGTTGTAAATGAGGAAATCTGGGCTGAGGAATTTGGAGTTTGGATTTCCTGTGTGACCCCCATGCAAATCTCTTAGCTTCTGTGAGTCTCAGAGCTGAGAAGCTCAAATGAAATTATGTACACACACTATAATCAGGAAAGCAGTATGCAACTGCAAGTTATTATGGCAAATTATATCAGAAGGGATAGAATAAACATTTTTTAAAAACTACCAACAATTAAAAAATCAATAAAAACAGTTTGCAAAGACAGTCAAGAGACAAACGTGGAGCAGATTCTTTAAAGGAAAACCAAAACCAGAAATTACGTCTCAACACAGCAGCAGTGTGTAGTTTAAAAGCATTTTTTTTCTCTCATCAAAAGATGTATAAGGAAGGGTGCTACTTGTGTGGCTTGCAGGCTTCCCAGGGTTCCCACAGACCCACTGTCACAAGCACATTTGCCAAATGATCCTGCTATTTTGCTAGCCACAGAGGACAGAGAAGAAGCCAGCGATGGGCTTCTAACCTCCAGACTCACATAATCCCAGTCTGTCCAAGGTGGTATTTTACAGGGTGAACATCTCCAGCTGATCTGCTCCTGCCAGCCCCAATCCTTATAAGTAATTACTCTCCCTTGGTTTACAACCAGGTTTGAGTCATATCTCTTATGAACAGAATCAGTAGGGAAATGCTTGGGATGGTTAAGTTCCACAGAATGCCCTAGGATGCAGATCAACATCTCTCTGTGTGTATGTGTGTGTGTGTGTGTGTGTGTGTGTGTGTGTGTGTGTGTGTTTCTTACATCCATTCAGCAAAAGTTAGGAGGGTGTCTCTCACATGGTTGGCACCGCTTAAGCAGCTCCTGGTCCAGTGAACAGGCTTTGAAGTTGTCAGATAATTATAAATCAGTGGGGATGAAGAGATATTCATATGGAGGCAAGGGTGGTTTATGCAGGGAAGATATGGCATTGCCATAGGTGGCATTAGTGAGGGAAGGGAGAACAAAGGTCATGCAGACTTTTAGGACTTGTAGCTAAGTACTGAAAGGATAACAAGAACTAGCAGGCATAGGGAGGGATGGGCATTTCTAGACTAGAGGTAGCCCATTAGGAACAAAGGGTCCGTGATGAAGGAAAACACACAATTTGGAGTGGGTCAGAAAGGGTTAAAGAGGCTACAAGCTCAAGAGGGGGTCCTATAGGATGATCCTGCTTGTTTCCTTCTGGAACTCAGACATTATTTCATGAGGGTGAGTCTGGGTCAAAGGAAAAAAGAACAGCATGATCCCCAAAGTATCCCAAGGACCATACAGCTCAGCTTTATAGGCAGAGCTGAAAACACTGTAACTGAAAGGCATTGCTAGTCTGTGGCACCAGTGTCTCAACTCTAGGCTCCTCATTCTAAAGCCATTTTCTTTACACATGCTGCTCTGGTCAGCCCACACAACATGTGATTTCTGAAGACATACAATTCTTATGAAGACAATTATTAAGTAGTTCAGTTGGACCCCTCAGTGAGCAGCTGCCACTTAAGAGTTCTTGCTCCTCAAAACTTCACCACTGGTCACTATTAGGGGTGCCATACACGATAGGCCTCTGTTTTCTAAGCTTGTTACTTCTATCCCCTCCTAAATCCAGATTTAATGCTTCAAATTTCAATTACTCTTGAGGGGAAAAAAATTCTTAAAAGTCATGACATGGGACAATATGAAATTGATTCCTGGCACAGATTTGAACTGAGAAACATGAGGTAGGAGTTAGAAAATAGGTCCAGCTGGCCACTTTGCTGAGTTCTCTTGAAAACACGTAGCATGGAAAAGTAATACAGTACAGGAAAGTATGCGTTCCCGTGGTTAGAGAGCATTCATTGGGTTTGTGGAATCTGTGTCTGCCTGGCACATACTTATAGGTCTTGTGCACATAACTGAGCTGCTTTACATACATGTTAATCAGTCATCCAAGTACATAGAACTGCAGACTGAATGTGACTGATCAGAGTATCTACACCCTTAGAGATATTCAGCAATACCCCCACAGTAGCAGTTAGTACTTAAAAAGGTGGTGCAATCCCTTGCCTTGAATATTCAACAGGCAATCAGCCAGTCATGGTAAGGACTAGGTATTCCTTCCTTTGCCAACTCTGATGTGAGACGGCCAATTCTTGGCTAGCCATTGCAGACAGGGGTGTTTGTACAAAACCAAGGTCAGGCACTAATATTCATCTTTTCATATTTCCTGGTTTCTACAAAAGACAGTTTTCTTTCTATGTCAATTTAAAAATCTATTTTAATACAAGAACAGGAAGAGGAAAGTAACATTCCATGGGCCAAAGCACCTGTGAGAGTCACTAACTCTCTTAAGTATCATCAGATGATCGTCATGGGCATAAGTCTGATAGACAGGTGGATATAGTGACACCTGCATTTCAGCACAGGAGAAAGGGAAAAAAGGGATGGTTGGCATTAAATATGCTCTGGAACGCATTGGGTCATAATCTCTATTGTTTCTAACCTTGTCTACTGCATCCCTACTTTGAAAAACCACTAACATATCAGAACTGTACAGTGGTAATCATTACTCACATACATTAATGAACATCACATGTATTGAGTATATTGTGGATGTCCTAACGCATAGAATACCACCATAATGGTATAAGCCTTTAATTCCAGCACTTGGGAAGCAGAGGCAGGCAGAGCTACATTGTTAGTTCCATGACAGTGAGGACTGCATAGAGACCTTGTCTCAAAAAACCATTCTGGTTCCTGCTCATTAAATAGCAGCTCAATGGATAATATATAAACACATGAATAACTACAATGACTGTTAATGACAACAATTATACTACTAATAATCCAACTGATTAAAACTTTTCTGTGGGCAGGGCACAGTGCCACATAATCTACACTGTCCATTGTATTTTATTGTTACAGCCACCATGAGGAGTAGGTGAAGCTATCGTTCCCCTTTTACAGGTGACGATGGATGCTGGAAAGTTTATGTAAGAAAAGCAGTGTTTCCAATGTGTCCTACAGACCCTCAGAGCGTTTCTCTTTCCTAGGAAAGAGAAACACAGAAGTAGCAAAGATACAGACAGAGATTTGTAACACATTGTGCTCTGTGACATTAATCTGGGGGAGCTTTCAGAAGGATACAGCTCTTGTCTCACCTGCTTTTATACCCTCAGTACCAGATTTCAAAAGTATTCTCAGAGATATGTAGTTCTAAGACACAGGAGTCAAAATTCTCTGGTTAGAAACGAAGCGTTTCTAACAGGTTATCTAGGTACAGAGGAAAGAGGAGAGACTGGCAGTAAAAGAACCCTCAGCAAAAATGGCCTTGGATGGATGAATGGTCCAGGAGAGATATATAGCAGGCCACTCAGCAAAGGAGAAGGCCGAGGTCATTATGTTACCATTTGCTTTTCCCTAGTGCTGTGCCACAGGAGATGGCCAAGTGGAACAGGCCAGAAGATGTAGATAAAGGCTACGAAAACTTGGACAGGATAGGCAGCATGGAGGGTATATTCTCAGGACAGCTTCACCCCTACCTACAGGAGTGAGGATGACGGGGAACTAAGAGTGGACACTTTAGACTCCCCCCCAGCCTTTGTGCTTAACTTCCGCCCCTGATGTCTAGAGATCCCATGACCATTCAAGGCCCGGACCCCATCTTGACTCTGTCTTACTCCACTGAATTGTGCATTTTTACCCCTTTTTCTTTCAGGCTTTAAGAGTCGGGGCTTAGATTCTACTATCTCTTGGCCCACAACCTACCTACCTATAGCTAGCATTTCCCAGCTTACATTGTGTTGTATAGGGACTATGAAAGAAAGAAGGTGAACATGAAATAATTCTTCATTATGACGGGCTCAACTTTAGCCAATAAGCATATATCCAACTCTTGATCATACCAAGCCTGCCTAAGGTAATGCTCCATTTTCAATTGAACTCAGAACAAAACAAAACAGAAATCAATCTTTTGTTCTTGGTACATTTAAAACCCCATTTTCTCTGTCTTTATTTCTAAAGGTCTGGCAACTTGTTAAAAAGTTATCTTCTCCTTGAACAGTGATGAGAATTGGAAATTTGTGCTTCACCAGGCCTGATAAATAGCACTGTGTGAAGATCATGTCAAATGGATGCACGGTAGTGCTCCTGGTGAACACTCTCCTGCCCTTCCTCCATGCCTGAGCTGAAAAGAACAATTGCAGACTCTCCTGATGCCTTCTCCAAAGACAAACATTGATTTGGTCCAAAAGCAAAGGCTTTCTACCCACAGAAGGAATGGCTCACCATAATTTTCTAACTACTTCTCTTTTTGATGTAAGAAAAGACCTTTTTTTTCCTCTCTGGATACCCCTGTCTGCTTTTTAGATGAGGCAAATGGTTAGAATTCCTGATGAGTTTTTCTCATAGCCAGGGAAGGCATGGATAGAGATAGAGACTGTCTGAGGCACTGCATTCTTTGTCAATGCTTAAGCCTTCCGTCTGATCCCTGCACTTAAGTGATTATAAAATACCCTGAGAAATGGCCCTGGTTTTGATAACCTCATTTTCCCCCATCTTCTCTCCCACCATCACCATCATCACTAGGTTTTAATTTCTTACTTAGGAATAAGTCAGCTCCAGGCCTTCAACACTGACCGTGCAAACACCTTGGAATGGCATATGTTAACATGATAAGCGCTGCAGAAGTTTAGGGTACTCAAAGGTAAGATGTAGGTTTCATCAAAGAAGATGTCATTATGAAGTGTAACTTTTCCCCTTTGGGAGTGTATAGATATACAGATGCAGGGGTGTGACCAAATGACACAAAACATTTGTGCTGTGGTATAAATAAATAAATAGATGTTACATATTGATGACGTATTGGACCACCATCGTATGATAGCTGAGTTCTTAGGGACCGGGAAGGTAGAGAAGTCTAGATTCTGTCATTTCCTTTGGCAGAAACACAACATTACTGGGAGGGGGGGCAGTTTATGGAGCTGAGTCACCTCTCCTTCCTTCAGTAGGCTACATTTTCCACAGTCTTCTGGAGAAGTTGCTAAAGAGATGTATCATTCTGAAACAGGGTCATGGAACAAAGAAAATTGATGCATATGCCTGGAGCGAGGTAGACCAGATGATCCTATGGATGCCTGTGTTCCCTGGCATTGCTGGATGGTTTGAACTGGCTCATGTATTAAAAAAAATTGGTTCTGAGCTAGTGGTGCTGCTTTTGTAGATCAGCAAAAACTTTGGAAGTAGGGGTCATATTAGAGGAAGTAGATCAACGAGGGCACGTTTCAGAAGGTCACATCTTACTCTGACCTTTTCCCGTCTCTCAGTGCTTTCTGTTTACCATGATCTGAGCAGACTCACATCTCCCAACTGCTCCCACTTCCCCATAAACTCAGAATAACAGGGCTAAGGATTGTAGGCTAAAATCTCTGATACTGCTAAATATCAGAATTAAGCTAAAATAAGGAATTCCTTCTTTGGGGCTAGAGATATATCTCAGTGGTTACAGTAGATCTACAAGGTGGCTTGCAAATGACTGTAAATTCAGCTCCAGGGGATCAGATACCCTATTCAGACCCCCACATGCTCCTGCACATTTGCGGTTCGTATATATATAGCCAGACATACACACGAAGACATATAATAAATAAATTCTTTAAAAAAAAAACAAAAACGCCTTTGAAAGTTTTTTCATGGATATTTTGTTGCAGCCATGAAAAGGAACCAACATATTGAACAAAAGAGAATTGAGCAGCTCCTGGATGCCTGGCAGCATTCTGAGCCCAAGGGAAGAAAGACACAATGCGGTCTTCAACTGCCTACCAGTAAAATTGTCATGGTGCAGAAACCAGAGCACACTCCCATCCTTTGACCCTATACCTCTCCAAATTATTCCTCCTTCCCATAGAGAATGAGCTCAGCAAAAAAAAAAGTACATACATTCAAGATCCTATTGGCCGAAAAACAATAAACAAACAAACAAATAAATAAAACAAGTCAAGCAATCTGCTTTCTACCAAATGACTAATGAACCCTGGTAAATGTCATGCTCTGGGTAAAATGATCCCAATGGCTCCTCCAGCTACTTAGAACCAATATTTACATGTCTTGAATATGGGGACCCATTCAAACTAGTCTTTACCAACAGCTTCCACACCCCTTTTTCTTGCTTACTATTGATAGACACGGAGTTCCCAGTTTCTCGGCACAGCACAGTTGATTTCATTCTGATACTCTCTGTGCCCTTAGACTGGAACCTTCTTCTTCCAGATGCCTTTCAGTGTGGATAGTCCTCAGAGAGGTGCTCCTGGACTGGCCTGTGTGCAGGCCTTCCCACTGCCATGGTTTGGCTCTGTCCTGACACTGAAGGCTGCTTGATTCCAAGCACTTTTGAGGGCTCACTATTCTTTCCCGCCCAAACATACCATATACTGCATAACAGCAGGAACACATCACTTTTTGTTGTTGTTATTCACTACTATTACCCTGGTCCTGAGTATGTGCCTGGCCTAGAGTAATCTTTTCTAGTGTCTTTGATGAACAAATGTTAGAGCATTCTACCCTCACCTTATTCTTCAGGCTCTATAGTAATTAAGAGGTTGCAAAGCGTCCAAGTTGGTGTTCACAAGAAAAAGTCATGTACCTTTCCAAGCAGATCTTGAAAAGTCCCCTTCCATCTTCGTTCTATGAAATGCTAGCCTTTTCTCCAGTTAATATTAAGATTTGTCAATCTGTCTAAATGTCACATGCTTTAAAAGCAAGAATCATTAAAAATGTCTTCAGGAACAACCTAATAAATTTTTTAGAAGCATTTTTTAAAATATGTGCACATAGAGTGACATGGTAAAGCCTGAAGGAACTAATATTCACAATGAAGTTTCTGCTCTGGACTGAGTCCCTTACTCAACTTAAGCAAGCCATATTGACTCTTCTTGTTTATAAAACTGACAGTCATTCTGACCTTTCCTATCTAACAAGGTGTCCTGAAGCAAACCGGAGTATCTGTGAATATTAGAAAGAATGAGTGTGGTGGTATATTTTACATTTAATAAAACCAGCCCAGAATGCCAGAAAACAGAATCACCCACAGTCAAGCCAGGAGCAACAGATACATGCCTTTAATCCCATCACTCAGGAGACAGAGCTCTTTCTGTATTTTTGTGAGTTCAGGCCAAACAACCCAACGTAGTAGCTCACACCTTTAATCCTAACTCCAGGATTATGATGCAGAGGTGAACCTGGAAGTGAAGCAACTACATAAGGAAGATATTTAAGGCAGGCATAGGCAGAGATTCATGCGTTCTGTAGGAGCGACCAGTCAGACTGAGGACTCTTGAAGATAGCCTGAAAAGGTGGCTGGGTGAGAACTGACTGTGGTCCGTAACCTCTCTCTGATATTCCAGCTTTTCCCCAATATCTGGCTCTGGGTTTTCATTATATGCTAACTAGAATTCGTGCAATAGATGAGGTTACTTCTTGGAGCAGCTTTAGTTCTGAGTCACAAGTAGAAGATGTCAAAGGCACTACGCTCCTCTTTGCTTAGGAAATATCGATCATTTTCCAAAAGCATCTAAAAAAGTGAATTTGTTGCCAAGGCCACTGGTGAGGAAGTGCAGGCTACTGTAAAACTAAACTGCTGGCTTTGATACCTGGTTTTCCACTGGATTACATTTCAGCTATTAGCCAATTGGTCTGTTTTCAGGTTGTGAATCTGAACTGAAGATGGTTCGGAACCATCTGAACTAGCTATAGGGCCCTCCAAAAGCAAGCACTTCAGTCACATGGAACATCTTATTGCTCAGTTTTCATCAAGGTGTCTTGGCTTTTAAGTAAACTGACAAGTAAAACTTGGCATTGAAACACAAAATAACTTCCTTTATAGAGGTGATGCCTCGGCTGTGTGTCAGATACACAGCTATGGAGAGTTGATTGCAAGCGTGATCATAACCCCCTATCACAAATTGTCTCAGGATTAATTCTGAGCAAAATTTAGAGATGATCTTTATGGAAAGTTAGCCTAGCAGCCGCCAATCAACCATACCCCTCTCCACAAGTGTTGGGTTTGGAATTATAAAAGTTTTGGAGGTGTGAAAACATAATTGGAAAACTTTTCTTCCCCCTGCTTAAAGGGCTAATTGATTTCACAGGTGTTTAATTATCATTTGCTGTGAGATAATACCTTGTAGTGCCATAAAAAATGGATTTAATTTTCGAGTGCTTGCAAAACCATTGCCAAAGCCAAGTTAGAGCTGAAGCTAGATAATTATTCTATAAATCAAACACACTGCCTCCTTTCTTTGAAAATTTTAATACTTGGGGATAATGATATCTGACAACCTTGAAACTAACATGAAAAAGATTTGCCTGCCAAGTGCCAAAAGGCAACCAGTGGAACATTTCAGGCAGTTTGGTTCATTAACAGTGACTCAGATGGCCTTAGGACCCTGGCTGCAGGCTTCCAAAACTTGCCAACAGCAAGAATGTTGGTGTATGTCCAGGCATGGGTAGTTTCCACCGAGATCAAATGACCATGCATCCAGGAAGGCCTATAGAATCGTAAAAATAATACCTAAGTCACTCTTATCTCACAAAAATAAAGAAAAGGGGAGAAAAAGGAGGGAAAGGGGGATACAGGAGAAGAAAGGGAGAAAGGGAATGAACAGGCATGGAGACAGCTGAGCTCCCACTAAGAAAGTCAGAACACGGAAAGTGGAAGCTTTCAATGTGACCAATGAGGACTTTCTTAGCCTATGCTTAAGGCGTGGAATTTTTCTGCTACCTATAACAACAAAGAAGGGAAATCATGAAATCAAAAGTTTAACTAGCTGGAAGGCACCACAGAAAGTTATTTAGTCTAAACATCACAGATGAAAATCAAAAAAGTCAGAAGAGGTTAAACCACCTGCCCAAGATACAGGGGGGCAGGTAGTAGGATGAAAGGAGCAGCTCCAAGGGAGCTGAGAGAGAAAGGCTGCTTGTCAATAGATCTGGACTCATGCTCTCACCTCAAACCTAAAAATAAAAGAAGGCTATCCCCCTGTTGGGGGAGGGGCTGGCATTCTAAAAGAACAGTGGTGTTCTTTGAAGAAGCCCAATTTCCACAGAAGTGCCCAAGCTGCCTTAAATAACTCTCTGGGGGGAGCCTGGCTGGTGCCATGTTTCAGATTTTTTTCCCCCTTCTCCAGTTTTTATTCAGAAGCTGCTGAAGTCATAACACATTCCATTACATGAAATGTGCTAAAATGATCTAAGAAGTCTGGGCGGCTGGCTGGCACACACACACACTGTCAGCACTATTTAATTTATTTCATGCCTGTGTACACAGCATGCCCACACCCTAGCTACTACACAATATGAATTATCAGACAGCTTAAGGTTGTCTCAATACGCCTTGTTAAGATATTTAAAAGTAAAATGCAGGACTCTCTGGCCACTGTGTTTGGGTCCTTGTGGAAACAGTTGGGGCTAAAGGCATATTGGCAGAAAGAATAGAAGAAAATATGGTTTCTGCCAAAAGGAAGTAGCCATAAAGGGTGGCATGAAATTCCCATGGGAACTCTTGCAACTGGTCAAAATGCTGCTACATATGACAATGAGCACCTATTGACAATCTATTACATGCCCTGTCCTCTGCAAAGCACTTATGTCCACTTGGCCAACTGCCCTGTCAAATCACTACAGGGTGGGCGGCAGTCTGCACCCTACTCCATACCACCTCTTCAGGACACATGAAAGTAGCTATATATCACATTCTGTATCCCAGCTTGAACTTGACCTTCTGCCGCAGCCTCTTGAGTGTTAGAAATGTAGCCTTTACAAAGTCCAGCCCTTTCCCCAATTTATGGAAGAAGAAATGGAAGTACAAACAAATCTGTCTAAATTCACTTTAAAAACAGAGATACAAACTAAGACAGTTCATTCCTGGGGCCTGAGAAGCAAATGCCACTGCCCACTGCTTCCCTGCCCTCCTCCATCTACAGGATGTCTTGGGCCAGCTAAGTGCTTGGAAGATCCCATTAGGACAACAATGGAATCTACTGGACTCGAGTATGTTTTTCCACCTAGAGACATGCCTGGCACTGGTCACAGATTTTATGTGACTTTAAGGTTTTCGGACATGAGATCTTTTCTGAGGCCAACCTCTGTCTAGGGTAGTCTTAATTCCTGAGAACACAGAGCAGGGGCAAACTAAAAGTATGTTCAGTTCCACTTCTGGAAGGCAGAAACTTTAACAACTTTTACTAAGACTTTATGTGATTTTTACTTTCCCAACTTGCTTCAGTCTGTCTTTACTTCCCCCACAGGATGTCTTCTGTGTGTATAGGTCCTCTAGGTCATGAGCACAGACCAGGGATTGATAAGGCATCAAATAAAAGGTAGGACATAAGGACATTTCATACATAATTTGTTCATCCATCCATTCACCTATCTACCCATCCATCAGTGACCCTTACCGGAATCCTACCAGGCATTCTATTATCAGAAGCACAACAAACCCATTTACCCTAGAGAATTCACTGTCTTATTTGGAAAGAACACCAGTGAATCATTGAGCACACAATAAAATCAACAGCTACAGTGAATCACGGGTGGCTCCCTGAGACCAGATGGGAAAAGAAGTCTGATCTTCTTGGACTCTAGGGATTAAGTTGAGACCTACTGAACAGTACCCAATAGAATTGGAGCCAGAGACACAGTGTTGACAGTGGCTGAAAAGGCCATTAAGAACTTTAAAATACATTATGGGAAGCAAAATGCACATGCCACAGCTATTCACCTCAAGAAACCGAAGATATCTTGCTGTGAGCTAGAGTTAAATCTGTGGGATGTTATGCAAAACAAAGATTGAGGCTTCTTTCTGCCTAGGAAATGAGTGTGATTAAAGACTGGAGGTTTAGGTAGGTAAGCACTTTCCCTTAACAAGCTGGTTTGCTTTGACTCATGTAGATGGCTGCAGAGCCATAGCTGAGGGGCAGCTGGCACAATCCATGTTACAGACAGGAAAGCGAGGCAGGAACATACCTTCAAAATTGGATTTGAGCCAATGACGGATGCTGAGGACTATTACATTCACTCTACTTGCTCTTCCCCTAGGACCTGCCAACTCACCTATTTTATTCCTTATTCATGAGCCCCTATTCCTGTTCTGCAAAATTCTGCAGGCTCTGCAGAGATGGTGCCTTGTCCCTAAATAATCATATTTTCACAGTAATTAAAAGGCAAATTCCCCAACTCCCTAAATGCCTGAGCAGCATGAATGCCTGTATTTTGCCCTAACATTTTACATCTCTAGGGCGAGGGAAAACCATGATATGAAATATGGGAAATGACTTAATTGCAGGAAAAAAAAATCAGCTGTGGTAGTGGTCTGGGAAAAAAGGCTAATCTCAGCCAGGATGTCCCCCTGGGAACAAAACTGTTGGTAGGAAAAGCCCAGGGGTCTCTCTTCTGCCCTTCCATATGTAATAACTATGAGTACTGATGGCTGCAAGGCCTGGGCTGGGAGAAACAATTGAAGATATTTGCTGCTTCTGATTCAAATTCCTAAGGGGAGAGAGGTGGGCAAGGGAATTCTAGTTATTAGGGAAATAGTTTGGACTAGAGCCCAAACAAAAGTCACAACTGGATTTTGCCAATCAAGACAGTTTTCATCCATCTTGCTCTTAAACTGAATTAGGAATTATAGCACCTACTCAAGAATGTCCTGTTGTATGAGGTTTCTGGCCCGGACTTTCAGAACCGCAGACATGCACACCTATAGACCCACAGACACTTACATTAATGTTATGCTGATGGGCTTAGGACCCTGGCATATAACTTGCTAACTCTTTACCCTTAAACCAACCCATGATTCTTAACCTGTTCAACCATGTGGCTCGGTACCTTTCGCAGAGCAACATAGCTGTCCTCTGCATCTTCTGGCTTCTCTGTGGCATTTCTGTCCTGTTCTTCCTGTTCCCAGATTTTTCTTAGTCTGGTATCCCTGCCCACACTTCCTGTCTTCCTTTGACCAATCGGCATTTTTATTAAACCAGTAGGTGGGACAATTATTTACAATGTAACAACATAATTCCACTACAATGTCCCATGCTGCAACTGAGATGATAGTATGGGGTCAGACCAGGATAAACCACTAGCTCCTGATCCCTTAGATACACACTAAAGGGTTAAAAAAATACAGATGTACAGAATCTATTTCTACATCAAAGTCCTATGTAGAGCAAGAAGGTAGCAAGCAAGAGCCCATGGAAGAGATCAAAAACCACATGGGGCACATAAAATGATACCTCACCATGTGGAAATGATGCTGATATAACAGCTGTGAAAATGACCACACACATATGTGCTCAGCTTCACATAAACTACCACAGTCTGTGTGTCCCTATATGGGAAGTGGGATGGGGTCAAATTTATGCAACCAACTCATTTCATTGAAAACTGAGGCTGGCAGAGGTCTGATCATCTATCCAGAGGTGGGTATGATGTTGTTTTTGTTTGTTTGTTTGTTCAAGACAGGGTTTCTCTGTGTAGCCCTGGAACTCACTCTGTAGACCAAGCTGGCTTCTAAGTCAGAGATCCACCTGTCTCTGCTGCCTGACTGCTAGGATTTAAAGGTATGCATCATCACTGCCCAGCTTCTATCCAGAGGTGTACAGATAAAATTACAATATGAAGACACCCTGTGAATTCACAGTATGATATGATGTTAACTTTAGTGGTAGCAGCTTCACTGTCATACAGGAATAGGTATAGATAAGCCTTTTCAAAATACTTTTCATACAAAAGACAATGGTGTTTCTGAGTAATTCAAATAAGTACCATGAAATCTTAAAACACAGAACTCATACATGCTGATTTACAGGCAGCATGGTTGCTGCATTCTGCATAAATTAAAACATTCATATTCTGGTCATCTTCATCCTCTACCCCTAGGACGTTAGGCATATACATGTTTAGTTGCCTGAAATTATACTGAGCAAGCAATCATTAAACATGACAGGTATGCTCATCTCACATACCCTGTGAAATCCTCTCATGAACTCAATAGGCACCAAGCCGAGACATCATAATTGCCCCTGGAAATTCTGGGTTAATGAAGAAGAAGATTAAGTTGGTGACTGTGTATTTGAAATATTTTAAAGGAAATAATAAAATAATTGAGAATACTGGTCATGATAGCATATGCATGTAAATCCCAGCACTGAGTTTGATGAAGGAAGATCCCAAGTTCAAGACAAGTCTAGGATATACAGGCAGCTCTCACTTCAAACAGTAACAACTCCATCAAAATGAAATAAGAAAAAGCCCAGAAACTTCTCCAAATTAAGAAGATTCCAAACACTATTTTTACTAATCCTGATGTAGAAGCCTGAAGAATGTGTTATTGGAGAAATTATTCCAGATGGGTGTTTTATGATCTCAGGCTTAGACACATAATTACTTCTGGGATGTTTCAATCCTATCATAAACAAAATACAGGAAGGAAAATGTCCACCAAAGAAGTGTGCTCAGTAACTTTATTCTTGTGGGACACTACTGTACATTTCTTTACTACTAAGATATTTTAATTTTATGTAATATTTATTTTTGTTGCACACAGATACATATGTATTTTAACATATTTTCAATTACACACTAGTGCTTCAGTAGTGTCCTTTGTAAGTACAAATATACAGCAGAGATACTTTTCTGTCAGGGGCTCTAACTTGGGTCACCAATTAAACAGTCTTACACCACTGCCCTCCTCACTGACAAATATATTTGGTTTCTCCAAGTGAGGTCTAACAATGCAAAAAATTAGCAGATTTCATATCAAAATTGAGATCTTAGACTTCTCGTGACAAATGAGAGGTTCCAAGATCTCTGGGCTGAACTTTCTCAGAGAAAACTAGCAGGCAGTGAGCTCTCTTTGCCTCCTTAGTGACACACTCTACATGGTCACAGGAGCCAAATCAGTAACTTCTTGCACACACAGGAAGTAGATGGAGGTCAGAAATGGTTCATAGGAGAAAATATTCTAAGAGGAGCCACCTCCTCCAATAACAGTAACTTCTTGCCTTTAATAGGAAAACACTTTATGGGGGTCTATAAAATTAGCCATACTAGACACAACACCTTGAGCCTCTCTCCCAAGGACTTGGCCATCTTTCTCACCTAAATGATTTTCCAGCCCACCATATAACACCATAGGCATCTGCAGCCCACTCTGCAGTGGAGAAGCATGGGCTACTCCACCAGCCTAATTCATAATTTACACAAGATATTCCTGCATGGAGGCTCTGACATAAAACATTTGTTGACAAAGGGAACAGCCTGTCACTGAATATATTTATGCAAAGCAACACACTCATCTATTTACTGTGCCTTATTGGAAACTGAAGTCCTTATTTGGAGCTTGTTAAAGGAAAGCCAGAGAATTCCATGAGCTCTTTGAAATTTTTATCTTAGAACTCATAGTTGATAAAGGTAGTTCCTGCATACCTCCAAAGTGAGGGTGGGGCACAGGGGCACACATGTGTCTATTGCCTGTCTCATAGGGAAAGTATTTGTTACATGCTATAACTTTCGTCCACATAACATACGGAGAAAAACTAACAATGAACACTGACATTTCATGATGGATTTTAACCCTTCAGAACTAGTGTGAAATTGTGTGGAACCTGCTGAATAGACCTGCCCACCACTGTGAATATGGAAGTATGCGCTTGAAAGAAAACTGATTCATGTTCATTCTGGCTGCCAGCAGGGCTACAGATTCTGATCCAACCTTTGAAAGGTGACAAGGCAAGCATGAACTCCACAGCGCTTCACAATCCACTGTGCATGTAGCCACCAAGTTCAGCCAGTAGATGGAGCACGTCCATATGGCAAATGTTCTCAGTGAACCAGCCTAGGGAGAAAGGCTGTAAGACCCTGCTTCCTCCTCTAAACAGCTGAAAAGGTACAAAAAAGAATGCAGGGACACACTCCTCTAAAGGAGGTACTCGATCATTTCTTTGGTTTCATTTTCATTCTTATTACATGGCAAATAATAGGGGCTGGGATTAGTGTGGCAAGGGTGAGAAAGGTACCACTCATACCACTTGAAATGGGTACATCACTCAGTCAGCTTAGCTTTGCTTTGAGCCTGTATGCATGTACTGAGCATTCACCCCTGAAAGTAGTGGCTGGATCTTCCATGCGTCCCAAACGGAAATTGAGTATGTTCCGCAGGGCATCGGTCAAGTGGGACTGCACACCCTGACCACGTGTCAATTGGGACGAGAGCTAAAGAGCTATCCGAGTGACTAGAGAGGCTGGGAGAGGGCATGTGTCCTCAAAAAGATGGGGAGTCAGGGAAAGCCCTCTACAGAAAACGGGGTGTGAGGACGGAAGAGAGCACAGCTCAAGGGGCAAGGGAAGAACAATCCAGAAAGCAAACACAGGAATGCTGGGCAGCAAGCTTCAGCGTCCTCTACACCATCAAGAACAATGGAAATAAAGTCAGTGTCGGCTGGGGTGGTGGAGGGACGGGAAGAGAAAGGAATGCAAGTGTGAGGGCCAAACACAACTGTCCCACAGGGCAGTGGGTGTCTCCGATTCCCACCCGTTAACATACACCCCTGGGGAGCAAAGGCTGATGAAACACACACACACACACACACACACACACACACACACACACACACAAATAATGAGTGCCTTGTTTTCCAAGAGTTATTTTAAATTTCTTATATATGGGAACTTCTTTTATGTTGCAAAATAACCATAAAAGCTAGTATCATTACATTAATCTCGTGTGTATGTGTGTGTGTGTGTGTGTGTGTGTGTGTGTGTGTGTGTGTGTGTGTGTGTGTGTAGGGGGTATGAAAGCACAGAGAGGTTAAGGGCCTTTCCCCTAGTCCCACAGCAGTCTGCTTTCAACACCATTCTCTTTGAACTTCTGCATATTCAGATGCATCATTTGATTTCCATATTACTTTATATATCTTTATGCAAGGGTGTTAAAGTCTAGGCTTTTGGGATGCCTGGGTATAGTTTTTGGTGGCAGTGAAGACCAACATGATCTAAAAAGACAATCTACCACTTGGCGCTGAGTATAAGAATAAACAGACCGATAAGTGATCCTAACTCCTGCCAGACACTATCTTCTGTGGGAGTTTGGGTTCTATACACACACACCTGCAAGGACAGTTGATAGGGTAGTAGACTTCCCAGGGAAATTTCGAACAGATAGAGCCGGTGTCTAGACTCTCCCCCGCTCTAGAGGCTCCACAGCTTGGCTCCTTCCTCCTATAAGCCCTCCACCACGCCTTCTATGAGGCAGACTGAGGAAACCCAAAGAAGCAGTACTACAGTGGTCTTGGAAGAAGCAGGAGAGTCCGCAGTATTTCACCCAGGCACACCCCGAACCCTGAGCTTGGTCAGAGGCCATTACTGCTGCCTTTACCACCTGCTTCTCATCTTTCAGAAGATAAAGTTGTTTTACACCTGGAGGGAAAGATTCCTGCTGCCACTTACCTGTCACCTGCCACTGTGTAATCCAGACTCTTGCACAGTAATGAGCTGCATGGTATTTTACCAAACTGACATATGTGCAATACTCCTGTGTCCAGGGGGAGGGGAGCCATAGGGAGAAATGTGTTCCGGCAAGATGTTAAAACAACACATCTTGGGCTGGGCACATGGCTCAGCTGGGATGAATGCTTTCCAAAGATGTTTAGCCCCTAGTTTGATCCTCAAAACCTCCTGATGGGTGCAATGCACTCACCTTTACAATTCCAACACTTGGGATATAGAGGCACAAGGATCAAGCGTCTGAAACCATAGTGGGCTACATCACTAAGTGTCCGGCCAACCGGGGCTGCAGGAGACACTGTTACAAAAAACAAACAACAGCTGCAAACCCACAGAAATCAGATTTTTTTTTCCCCTCTAGGCCAACGAACAGGTATGCATGTCTGTTTCCACCTAAACACTGAGTACCCTTGACCTTCTCTAATGATTTCCACTTTGCACAGATGCCTCAGGGGACAGACCGTGGTCAATCGCCCTAGAACAGTGTTCTTCTCTGGCTTTCCCCCCCTCTTAAATAATAAGAAGCCACAACTTCTGAGCTAGCAAGCTGGCTCAGCGGACAAACATGTTTGCTGCCAAGCCTGATGACTACACTTCCCTGATGACTCCCCAGGACACACATGGAAAAAGAAGAGAACCATCCAGCCTCTCACATGCTGTCCTCTGATCACCACATGCATATCATGTCATGCTTATGCACACGTGTACACACACATGAAAACATACAAACACACACCTCGAATAAAATGTATTAAAAATATTTAAATAGTGGAAGCTGCTTTTTTTTTTTTTTTATAGAGTTCATACTTCCAGCATTTGTTCTTAATAAAAGATGAATTATCTTGACAGAGACCCAAAGCTCCCAGGGCCAGAATGAATATTTGAGACGAGCGTGCTAAGCTATGCAAACAGTTGTTGATTTTGTTGGAATCCCTTGTAAATTTCACTTTCTATTTGTTGGATTTTTCCATAGAGGCCAGGAGGCTCAATCAAACCCCCTTTACCGTAACTAGTGGTAAAAAGGGACCTCTAAAATTATCTTTTACGCAACATTCCCCATACTTTCTGACTAGAGGGACAACACCACCCATGGAGATAACTTAGATGTGATTCCCTCTTGTCTTTCACATTATGAAAACTCTCTGTTTTATCTCATCGGAACCCTGGGTGGCTAGAGAATTTCACACCCATTGCTTGCTATCTCGTTTTACAGAGAGTAGTTACTGTGTAAGGTAAAGGTATTTATTTTTGACTGTCATAGCTCATAGCAAGGCTATCTTGCTTAGATAGCCATTCTATCTGGTACTAGGAATATAAATCCATGTAAATAACCAGGTGTCTGTGCACACTGAACGTTTAAAAATGCATTCAAGTTGACAGTGCTTAGACTGAGGTATTCTGCTTTAATCTCGTTGGCAAGGAGGAGAAGCAGACAACATCACATTAATGAAGAACTGGGCTTTGTGTTTTATGTTTAGGTGGAGCTTTCTCTTCATTATGTAAATTCTAAATATAAAAAAACGAAATCAGACCACTAAAATCTAAGCAGCATTAAAGTATTTTTATAACTATAAAATATAATCTTGAATGAAGAAGACCCTTTACCACAAAGATGACTGATATAAACAGGTTCAGAAAGGTTGAATATGTGTCCAGAGTAGCACAGCTAGTGAGGAGCAAAGCCAGAATTGAGGTCAGGTCCCTTGGGTACAGCTTCTCTATTGTATTGCTATGTGCCTGTCCACCTAACAAATGGAAGTAATCACCAAGCATTCCACCTGTCCCTCAGCATCATCCAGAGTATCACTGGAGTTTGAGCTTAGTAGGGCTGCTCCAGAAACACCTGTGCAGGCAGGTAGAAGGGATACGTATTCATTAGGAAGCAGCTATAAGTCATTTACGGAGACTCAGACTCCCATCTATTTGGGGTATGTAATTATCCATTCTTGGAGATGATTCTGGAAGCTGCTAACTAGATGTTTTTCTGGGTCAGTAGCTCTTTCGGAATCTACTACCAGGCTGCAAGAGTGTTTGTCTAGGAATTTGTTTCCCTAGCCTTTCACACAAAGACAGAAAAAGGAGTGTGATTTGCTCCATACACAGACAGTTTCTATCTTTGGCAATGAAACCAACTTTCATAATATAGATGAAACCTAATGACAACACTGAGTTTCCTTTCCTCACCTCAAATCTACTCAGTCCCTTCCAAAAAGAAAATTTCTGGAAATTTATAGCCCAGGAGGATGTGTGCTATTTAATATAAAAATCACAGCAGCAGGCAAGGATAGGGTGGGTGGGTGGGCGGCAGCTGTGGGAGTGGACAGAGAAGGGAAGGTAGGGGTAGAAAGTAGGAATTGTTCATCTCTGTAGGCAATTCAATTTCTAGCTGCTCCATGGAGACAAAGCAATTAGTGTGGATTGTCAAGGTGGTTTGTGTGAATTGGCTACCTGCCCATTATAATTGGACTGGGATTAACTAGCTCCTTCCAAACACTCCACCAAACAGCAAATGGGCATATGAAAGTGATTTGCAGCCACTAGCAATGGAGCTGGATTAAAGCCTCAGAAGTAAAACTTGATAACCTCCCAGCAGCCTTCAATAGTCTAAAGACTGCTTAAAATCTACCCACTGCCCCTAAACGTTACCCTTTCCCTACCTCATACTATTATCTTACTAAAAAGCCCTCTTGTCCATTGGGAGGCTCACAGCTGTTCTGTAAAAAAGCATACTTACTACCCCACCAAACAAGCCATGGACAATTTTTATTAGCAATATCATAGTTTACTGACTCTAATACTTGTAATTTTCAAAATCCCAGAGAAAGACAGGAGTGATTAATTTGAAAGTGACCTTCAATACACACATCCAGAGCTGACCTACCTTTAAAAAAAGAATAAACCTGGGGACTCCAACATAAGAGCAATGTCACTAGACTCTGCCCCAAATTTTAAATAGATTTTCCGCTGGTTCCAGGTACCAAGCCTTTCCATGCTAGGCTTAGAACTTGGCACTTAGGGAACAGTAGTAACCAAGAACATTCTCTCTATAGAAGGAACACCTTCAAGCATGAGGCCAGACAGATTTCACCAGTAGCCATATGTGGTATTCGGTAGGTGTCTATATGATTAATTGCCGCCTTCTTCCCTTAAATACATCGCTCTTTATACTCAGGTGTGACTGAGCACTTCCTTCAGCATGTGCCCTATGTATACACATCAGGCACCATCCCTTCCCCAGGCCATGACATTTCACATGGGCAGCTGGGATCCTTTGAACCAATATGGCTGCTTATCTGGCAAAATTCTTCTCTTCAGTACTGCTTCTCTGCATCAGAACTAGGAAGAAACTATATCAGTTTGCACATATCCTTACTACCATGGAAGATATTACATGAATACACATGTCAGAATAAATGTTGAAGTTTGGTCCAAATCCCAGCTTGTTACATCTGTCAGACCACGAGTCTCCTAGCCTACAGCAGAAGTCACCTTCTGCATTCTTCTTGCCTACCTGTCCTGGAACCTTCAGGAGCTCCCCTGAGTCAGGCAATTGCCAACAGCCTCATTTTTCATTCCCAAATCTGTGCTCCCTGCTGTGTATGTTCTGTCTGGAGGGCTGGACTTTGCACCAGCCCCCATGGGCCCTTCCCCGAATCACTGTGGTGGGCAAGGCTTCCCTCAAGACCCAGAATCTGTGGACCTGCAGTCATTTGCCCAAATCTGTTTGCATGCAGAAGAATGCATAAAGGATACCAACTTGTAATCATCAGAACAAAAACTACAACAGACAAACACACTCAATTTTGCCATAAATAGCAGTATGTTTTTTCTTATCATAGTATTGGAAACTCAACCTGCAGGCCCAGATGTGAGTTGAGTCAGCTACAGGGTTGTCCTGTTTTGATTCCATGAGAATAAGATGCTTGGCAATGTCCTGGGTTCAAAGTCAACTATCAATACTTAGAAATCACACCCCCGAAACATCTGTCTTCTGATCACAAATCATGACTGGAAATTTAAATAAAACAAACTCAGTAAAGTGTCCCTTTCTTCTGGCTGTACATTCTGCCTCTCCATGAAGAATGCTGTAGCAAGAATGGAGCCTATTTTTAATGTAACACTGTATTTTACAGTATCCTGATCTTAATGTCAAACATAAAAACCACTGACATATAAATTCCTGACTTAAAAATAATCTCATCTGATTATGCTACATTTTAGTGGTTTCTAATAAAAAATAGAAACTAGGGCTTAAATACTATAGTCATAAGTATTCAATTTTTGCTCATATTAATAGAAATGTCTATCATTTATCTATATCTATCCATTCATCCATCCATCCATCCATCTATTTTATCCCCTATCCTGGAAGTAGACTTTGGTTACCAATTCATACTTTCAGAATATAGGTAAAAGCTACATCAAACTTAACTGTCCTTCAGATAATAAAGTACTTTTTAAGATTTAGGGGGAAAAACACAACCAGAATGGCCCCAGATTTTTGCATGCCTGAATTCAAAGGAAAATGACACTTCTGTACTTATAAGGATTTTTCTTTACTCCACTACAATCAGATTTAAAAAACTTAAAAAACATTTCATCTTGAAGATGACCAAACCTGTCACAACTATCTCAATATTGGCTAATTTTTCTTAACACACATATGAATCCAATACTAAAATAATTCAATATAATAACATAATTTCAAAGGGACTGCTTGGGAGTACATTGATAATTTCCCAGTGCTTACTGACTGAGGTACCTCTATGCTCTTTCCTCTGACAGGGGACTCCAGAGCAGAAGCACAGTTTCGCTGGGTTTTGTAGGAATGTATTTACCAGAACACTCTGACACCAATGAGAAGAACTGTGACAGGCTCTTCCTTCAGAAAGCTCAGTAAGAAGCAAACATCCCTCACCCAGTAAAGGACCTTACTTATTGCATATATCGTTTCTGCTCAGCCCCCCACCCCAGGATGTCTAAAATATAATTAAACAATTAATCTGCAAATATATTCTAATTTATGCAAGGCAAATTTTATTGGCTGTTAAAATTATCTGACAGTGAACCACACATGGTACACAAGAGCAGGAGTTCACTGAAGGACCACAGGTTACTCAGGTTCAAGAATGGCTTATTATACTCTGGTCTACATAAAATTTTGTATCTCAAAGAGAAAACAAGTTGATATTTTCTCCATCATCATTAGATTGTCTATTGCTAGAAAATCTTTTAGAGAGCACAGAGAGAGAGCATGCCCAGGTGTGTTTCCTAACATGCTACCCACGGATCTCCTTGGGGGCAGCAATGTGCATCACTTCTCGGAAGCAAGAAATTGCAGAAAAGAATCGAAGAAAGGACAGTACATTTTGTCTTAATCTGTTTTTCTGTAGGGGGAGAAGAGAAATTTAAATTATGGGAAAAGTATAGTGTGCCATACTGGGAATTACAAACTGCTGTTCATTTGCATGCAGAACTCTGCTCTACAACAAAGCAGCCACAGCAGGTAACACTGTTTACTCAGACAATCAAGTTGTAATTTACTGAACTTGTGTATGTATGTGTGTGTATACGTGTTTTCAATTGCTATATTGCAGCATTTTATCCAGCTCAGTGGCTGCATTGAAACCAACACTAGGAAATGCTATAGTACTGTCTAATTTACAGAATGAAGAGTATCACCACACACACTGCGACACCTAACTTAAAGGAGCATCGATCTGAATCCATGTCAGCCTGGATAACCGCTAACCTTGATATCATAAAGAAAATTTGGCTTTTTGGTAATTCTATTTTATTTTTAAAAATCACCCTAAATTGTACTGTTATCATAGTACTGCTTACTTCTAAAATTAGCTAACATACAAAGATAAAGTTTTGAGTCAGAGAAAACAGCTAACAGGAAATGTATGTCCAATTTGGGGCTCTGCAAAACCAGGTGGAATTCTACATATTCAAGGATCAGAAAGAAATTAAAAATTAGTTGGTTAGTTAGCACACAGGGTGTAACTCAGGGTCTTTAATTCATCAGTTGAGTGCTCTATAACCTAGCAATACTGCCAAGTTTGGTTTTCTAAATAGCCTTGCTCTGTAGCCCAACCCAGCTTTCAACACCTGACAGTCCTGATCCTAAGTATTGGCATGGACTGCCAAACTTACAGTATTAGAACATGGTGTAACTATGTCCTCACAAATTTCCATGCGTGAGAATCCTTACCCCAATGACACCATGAGGTGAGCTCCTTGGGAGATGATTAGAGCAAGAGGGTAGAGACATCATGAATGGGGAACATGGTCATTGCTAAAGTGGTGGAACCAAGCAGCACTTCAAACCTTCCGGCAGCCAACAGAGCAACTGGCTGCAGCAAGGGGAGGTGCTCCTAGCTAACTGATGCTGTCTTTAGAACATAAAGAACAAAAGTGAATTCCAGCAGAAAATATTCTAAGCACCTATTTGTGCCAAGAAACTCCATGAGATGCCCACCATGCAGAGATGAGTAATATTCAAGCTTTGGCCTAGAGGTGCTAAAAGTTTAATCATCTAACCATTGATCAAATAGCCACAATAGAGAGTGATAAATAGGATGCCCTGGAAGTGTACTCAGAGAGTATCAGGGTGTGCTGAGATAGAGAAGCATCTAATTTGTATAGGGTGGATCCAGGGGAAATGACACTCGAAATGAATTTGGAAGAATGATAGCATTTAGAGGCAGGGAAGGAGGGGTGCAAGTATGGAAGGAGAGGTTGCAAAAGAGCATAGGAAAAGTGAGAACTCCGTAATATGAAGCCACACAGAACTGCTCATTGCAGAAACATTCAAATTTATTTTAGAGCAGAATTTATTCCCAGCTTATGATAGCATCTTAGAAAAGTCCTTAAAACATATATATATATATATATATGTTTATATATATATATGCCAACCTTTCACTCTTTGTTGATAAGCAGGGGTTGTAAATTTAATGGTTTTTTTTTTTTTTTTTAAGATTTTACTTTCATTTTATTTTATGTGTAGGAGTGTTTTGTCATGTGAGTGCTGAATGCCTAGTGCCCAAGGCCAGAAGACACCACTGACATCAGAGCCTTGATCTTAAGTTACTACTATTGGTTGTAAGCTGCTGTATGGGCACTGAGAAAGGAACTATGCTTCAAAAGCTCTTGACTATCAAGTAATTCTCCAGCCCCAATTTACTATATATATATTTTTTAACACTTCTCTCTCCAATAAAAGAAGTTAAGAAAGCGATGCTGGGCTGTAATTCTGTAACCCCAGCATTAAGGAGGAAGTAGGAAGATCAGAAGTGCACAGCCAACCTTACCTACATACTAACTTCAAGGTCATCCTGGGCTATACAGAGAAAGCCTGGCTTAACATTAGCCCAACCCAACCAAATATAAATAAAAATAAATAAATGTAAATATAGAAATAACAGTAGTAGGAGAAACAGGGCATGACGTGTCAGCTATTCCAAAGATCTTAACTTGAGCTCTCTCCCAGTCTTTTCCCTAATAAGATTCAAAGCTAACAGTAATCTATTCAAGGCTGATGCAAAATTCAACAACTTTATTTTTTTTTCCTGTTTGATGCTCATTCTTCATTCCACAGATACTTGCTGAACAATGTCAACGGCCTCTTAAGGCATTCAAACTAAAACAATAACAAGTGACAACCAACCATGTAAACAGATGTCATAAGCATTCACAGACATTTGATCTCCCTGACTGTGGGGAAAGGGAAGGCAGTTCAACAAGAAAACTGTATGGCCAGCTGCAGCCGATGTTTCTAAAAATAGTCCCTGGTTGGGACACAGAACTAACCCTGATGCAGTACATATCACAGAGGCTTGGGTGTTCCAGCCCCGACGACCTAGCGTCTTGGAGACCTTAGATCTTAATTTTTACAGCCTTAATTGTTCCTGTATTGTTTTTGCCCAAGCTTTGCCTTGGTGGGTTCATGATTCAATATCCAGAGGACAGTGTTGCTAGACTTGCTGGGCTTCTGCCGGCCTCCCAAAGGAAGGTCATGGAGTGAATGATGAACCAGATGTAGGGAGGGCTATGTAGTTGGAGCTACCACCCAGGAAAAGCCCCAAAGAGGGGAAGGGAAGTGAGCAATGGTCATGAGCCCTGAAATCACTGGTGGGTGTGATCCATAAACTAACACTTATTTCCACTACAACACAACCATGGCAGAGCTGAGGTGGGGGAAATTAGGTCCCACATCCAAATGCAAACGTTTCCAAGGAGTTTGTGCTGAAGAGGGAAGCTGTTCCCACAGGGCCTGTTTTTAACCATTTTATTGAAAAGAGATCAGAAACTCTCTATGTGTTGAAATTTCTCATTGTGAAACTTAATAATAAGGTTCCTTTTTTGTCGAAATTTTAGTATTTTTTTTTTAAATTTTAATTTTCATTGTGTTTTGCCTGCATGTCTGTCTGTCTGAAGGTGTCAGAAGCCTTGGAACTGGAGTTATAGGCAGGTATGAGATGCTACGTGGGTGTCGGGAATTGAACTCAGGTCCTCTGGAGGAACAGCCAGTGCTTTTTGCCTGCTGAGCCATCTCTCCAGCACCTAGAGAAGTTTCTTCAAATTAGTTTATGGTGACAACGCAGAAAAAAAAGGAATGAATGGGTGGTTTTGTGGAATTACATCAAAGGCAAGGTTCAGGTCACAGATTATAACAATGCTGGTTTCCTGCAGAACCTAATGCATTTATCAGGATACATAAGTACAGTAAAATCTTAACCTTCTGGTAGGTAGTACAGCACAATTACCTTCTTCCGGAAACCTGTTTTAACCCTACTTCCCACAAGATAAGGAAAAGGGGATTTCATGCAATTTCTGTCACCTTGCTTGCAATACACTAAGTCTACTTGGTGACTGAGCCTGTGGAAACAAGAACTTATTAAGAGAAATATTAAATTACCTAAAGTGAGATTTTTCTATTGGAGATTTAGACACTTGGTTAAAGAATGTGATTATTCTTGCATTCATGGAAGCTTTGTTCCAGCCTCTCACTAAATACACAAACAGAAAGTCCAGGAAGTAAGCATGCTGGTACAAAGATGGCCAGGTACCTGTGATGTAGAGTTCCTAAAATACTCAGCTGAGGACAGTCATGGCAGGGGAAGGCGGGTTTGGAAGCAAGGATCAAGTTTACATGGTCTTAATGACTCCAGGGCACAGCTTAAGAACTGAGTGTCGCGGCGTGATGTAGGTGCTATGACAATCAGTTTGGGCTAACTGTAGAAGCTGTAGAATGAGCAAATGAGTCGTGTGTCACAGTCAAAGAAGTTATATAGTGGGCTGCATTCTCGTGCTTCCTAGGGGACCCAGGTAACACAGCACCTTGCCTACAGGACATAACTGTTTTCACAGCCTGGGAAAAAGTATAATGGAGCTCAAAGCTTCTTCAGGCTTTTCCTGCTAAGTGGGGTAAGTTGGCTTTATTTCACAGAGCACAGGCCTGAGCAGGAAAACAGCCAGAAGCCAACAGAGTGAGAAATATTCTTATCATGAAATGGGAGTGGGTTATTAAACACTTGAGGATGGATAGCTTGTGGTATTTTTTCAGAGCTTAGACAGCGGCTAAGAGAGGGTCCAGGAAGTATTCCCAACCCTGTCATTTCCCCCAAATTTGTGATCACTATTAAATTGTGAGCAAATCTTCTGAAGAGAAATAACTCGCTTTCATGTTGTCACTCCTCAGAAGAAGTTACGGATGCTGAAGGAAACCACAACAAAAAAAACCAGAGAACATCCAGGAGACTAATTTTTATTTTGTGGTTGGATGGCAAACCGTTTCTGACCCTCAATCATTCTTTTCCATGAGTAAAGGAGCCCGGGAGGCTGTATCTTGGAAGAACCTTGTGCCATAGCCGGTCAATTCTTCCTAGGACCTATAGATCATTGGTGTTGGCTAGGGGAAGGAAGTAGACCTGGGGAGAAAAGGTATTGGATGTTTTGCTATGTAGCAATTAAGCAGAATTAGACCACTAAAAAGACAGATCTCCTCAGGTCTAAAGGGTATCTGAGGGTTCTGTTTCTTAGCAACATGTGGGAAACACCAGCTGAGCCCAAACCCCCTCGTGGCAATTACTGACGCTGACCCTGATTTCACGCACTGTAAGGTGAAGCTAGGGTGAGTCTGCACCAGAAAAGAAAAATAGTTGACAGAAGACTTTTTTTTGTTTTTTTGTTTTTAAGATGGAAGCCAAACATGGTGTTGGATACCCATAATCTTAACAATAAGGAGTTGGAGGCAGACAAATGAGAAATTTAAGGCCAGCATCAGCAACACGGTGAGTTTGGGGTCATCTTCGGCCTTCTGAGACACCATTGCTTACTATATTCATTTATTATATAAAAGCAGAGAGAAGAGGGGAGGGGAGGAGACCCAACAGACAACTAGAAATGATTGATTTTTTTGTTTCAAGGCACTCCTAAAGACCCACAGTCCTAAAAAGATCAGAACTCATATTCTCTTATCTCCATGAAAACAGCCACCTACTTGCTTAGAAAATTCAAAATCTAAAAACCCTATAGATGTCCACCAGACAATTCTTTCAAGTTTTTTACATATTTGGAAACTCATGTTAATTTACAAATAAAATGTTAGTAGAACACTTAAGTGACGAATTGCTTTCTGAGGTGGTGGTACTTAGCTTACAATCAGAAATGAATGTCCCTACCATGTAGTAATTTCTAATAACCACTATAACCCACAGCTAGTAACACTGCACTAGCAAGTTATGACTACATGGAGCCATTCAGTCATTCATTTGAAGAGCTTTTTAAGTCCCAACCTGTACCTAGAGTTGTACCTATCATATCAGGTTCATTTGCCCCAAATCAACATGGCAAGCCATCAGATGAATGAATGGCCACCTTGCTCGCCAAAGGCAGACCCGTGACTAATACGCTGAACTGACAGAATTCGCAAAAAAGTTGTTCCTTTAAATTATTGATGGAGTTTATAGGTGAAGGGACAGAGTGTTCTAGTTAGTGACATGCTTTCATTTGCCTTCATAGCTTTACAGGAACGGTCAATTCATCAGACTAAAGTACACCCGCTTTCTTGTGAATGGTGAAAATCTGGAAAATGCAACCCACAACTAGTAAGCAATGAATCAGTTACAAGTTTTAAAATATAAAAGAATATGCATTCTTTTGATACTCTTGATGCAACTTTTTGTTGATTTTACTAACATCTTAACCTCTTTTAGGACTCCATGTGGTACATGAGTGCTTGTGTATAGATGTGGAAGAATGTCAGTATTTGTGTGTGTACATGCACGTGGAGGCCAGAAGTCAACTTCGGAAGCCATTACTCAGGATCCCATCTACCTTGTTTTTGAGATAAGGTCTCTAACTGAACTGGAACTCACCAAGTGCGTGAGGCTTGTTAGCCAACAAGCCCCAAAGATCAGCCTGTCTTTCCTTTGGCTCTAGAATTGCAGGAATATAGTTAGTACAGCCAGGTTTATTTTATGTGGGTTCTGGAGATCATACTCAGGCCTTCAGCACTTTACCTAATGAGCTGTCTTTCCAGCTCTATTTGAGGAGTCTTTATTCGAGGAATCCAAGCTTTCAACATCACTGAATGAAGCTTACACACATTCTCATAAAAAAATGTCACTACCTGGTGAAAATTCAGTATAGTTGATGAGGATGTACACTCAGCTGGAGCAGGCTGTGATCTGATGCAGGGGTGGTAACCTATGGTCCACGTTACCTGCTTTTATAAATCAGCGTTCATTGGAATTCAGCAGCTTTTACTTTATTTCTTGCCCTGGCTGCTTTTGTGCAAACCCTGGCTGAGTGCAATAGCTACATCTGGCACATTAAAACCTAAAGGGTGTAAAACGTTATCTGGCACTTCAAAGAAAAAGCCTGTGACTCAGGATACAGTTCATTGCTCTATCTACCATTCTGGAGCACTGCCTTGTTCATACTGTGGATCTCTATGAAGTGGGTGAATGAATCAATTCATGAATGACTCCTGGTTTTGAAAGCAGGGCCAGCCGTTATTTACCATTCATTTAAAAGCTATTGCCTCATAGCCTCACAGAAATGATCCTGGGTGTTGATTTTGTCATAGTGACACACAAGTTAGGTAACTTGAGTCTCAGAGTTCAAAAATACCCCTGTGGTTTCAGAAGTGAAGGCAGTTGTAAAGCAGTGATTGGTAGCAATCATGAACCAACCCACATTGCTACAAAAACTGTACTGGGGAACTTAACACACACCCAAGTCAGCCAGTCTCTAAAAAAGCCCAGGTCATTGTTTATCTTGAAATAGTAAAAGAAAATGTCAGATGGCCAATATGTCTTCCGCCTTCCTAGGGCTGGCAGTGATTTCGTGGTTGAAGCTACTCTGAAAAGCCAAATGGAAACACCAAAAACCTAGACCCACAGCTCAGACCAAACTGCACACAGCAAAGCATGCATGTTCTCTTCCAAGAAATCTCTGGACTATAGAAGTCAGTGTTCACAAACCTTATTCCAATAAGAGACACTACTAAAAAGCCTTGCGAAGATTTCTACCACAGTCAAGGTGATGACCTTGAAATGGTAATTAGAGAAATCCACATGAGCTAAATTTGCTATGGTTAGTAGTTTAAAGGGCAAATAAGTAGGAATTCTGAGTGCTAGAGGGAGAATAGGGACCAGTCCTGACACTGGACCTGAGATGTGTCCCCAAGAAGTCAATTTTCACCAGAAAGGCCCTTAGTGCCAATCACAGGTTTAGGTTTTCTGTGTCTTACACTATTACATTTTGGGCAGTTTGTTGTCTAAGAGCAAAGGAAGGCCCAGGCCCATAGGCTGCCACGACTCAAGAAAAGCACACGGAGCAGAATTAAGACAAAGTACTATAGGATATTGATATTAGATAGCTAGTTTTACGTCAGTGTGGTCCAGACTAGAGTTATCTGGAAGATGGGATCTCAGTTGAGAAAGTGCCTTCACCAGATTGGCTTCCAGGGAAGCCCGTAATGCATTTTCTAAATTGATGATCAATGGAGAAAAGTCTGCTTCACTGTTCAAGGTGCAGTCTCTGAGCCCTGTATGTGATATGGTCCTGGACTGCACAAGAAACAGGATAAGCAAGCACAAGGGAACTGTGAGGGGCAAATAGTGGCCCTCCATGGCTTCTGTATCAGCTCCTACCTCCAGGTTCCCTCCCTGATTGAGTTCCTGTCCTGACTTCAATCCACAATGGAGCATCTTCTGAGGCTTGTAAGCTGAAATAAACCCTTTCTTCCTCGATTTGTTTATGGTCATATGGTCATGGTATTACATTATGGCAACAGAGACACTGAGACAGTAGTCACTGCACATAGAAGTAAGCTAATCTGGTTAGCCTGCCCAGAGGTAGTTTTCTCCTCTGTCACTAATAAACAAACATCCAGAAGAGGCGCCATGGAGTTTTCTAAGTCCTGGAACTTTTTAAAGTTAGCTGTGTAGCAGCATTTAAGGGGGAGTGGGGGCAGGGGAATGTATCCTTAGATACATGTATTCAGCCCCACCTCCAGGCCAAAGCTGCTTCCTGTGACCTTGGTGCTACTGCTCTTAAGATTACAACCATTTCCAAAATCAGTCATCAGCAGACAGTGCTCAGCCAGAGAAAACAGCAGTAAAAGCCCATCAGATGATCACAGCTACAGAACGTTCATCGGCCATGCACACGGATAGGATTAAATCCCAGGCCCACTAAGGTTCTGTGATAAAGGTGGTGTCTATTGATACTCATTCCTTGCTATTGGAGACCCTTCACTATTGTCACAACCAGCAAATGGTAACCAGAACATTCCTTGCCATGTTGAACCGCTAGCGACAGCCATCTGGAAAGGGTCTATGAAGGTAGGGAGCCATGCAGCTGGGCTGGAAAGAGTCTTTGCAGGGACCTCAGACTAGCTGGAGAACAGACCACTCTAAAAACATCAGCAAGTAAACTGCAGAACTGTATGTACATTGAAAAATCTGAATTGTATGAAGCCTGTAGCTCATTTTAAAATGTAAAGTTCTACCCTGTAAAGACTATTATTATAAACTTTAGAATAATTTTAAAAAGTAGGTTAGCAGCTCATCATCTAACAGTAAATCATCAAACTTGTAGTCATATTAGGTATATTTTCAAGGTTAAACAGGTATTTTATATAGGTGGTCTTCAGACACTTCATTGACCTACAGAATACAGCATTTAAGATGTTTTAATTATACATTGCTTTTCATGACAGTGGGACATCTCTTGGCAGTGCTAATATACTTCAAAAAAATTTTTTTTTTTAAAAAAGGATGATGGCATTGAAGAACCTCCATATGGAGTTTGCTTTCAATGTAGCAAAGATAACCATTTGGGCAAGAAATTGCCCTTGCCTTGAATGTTGACAGTATACCAAATTGGACAAACAGGTTCAGGTTTTAGGTTTACCAGATAAAAGAAGGTAACTGGCCTGTAGGCTGATGATGGGTACTCCAACATTGCAAAAGAACCTTGGTAATTTTTCAGGGTACTCCAACATTGCAGAAGAACCTTGGTAATTTTTCAGGTGGCTAGCTGTTTCTGTCATTACTATAGTTTTAGAAGTTGCTTTCTCTTTAAACAGGTGACATTATATCCAACTCCAATCTTTGATGGAGTTGAGGATGAGGTAGTTATAGTTACAGTTTTTCTTGTTACCAAACTCACAAAAAGAAACTTATATAGGAGATGTAAAGTTATAAGGTTGAGAAACATAAAAACTTAAATTATTTATCTAAGAAAATGTTTTGAGGGATAAAAAGATAGTTTTAAGATGGTAATATAAGTTATGATTAAAAAAGTGGTTTAGGTATAAAACTTTAAGTTCATCAAAATAAAATAGATAATGGAATATTTTCCCTGAATATGCCAAAAACCAATAGACTGGACTTTGGGAATATATTTCTTACTCAATAATTGTTCTTATTGTATATAGTTTTACTATGTCAGAGTTAAAAACCTTTCTTTTTTATTTATACAAAAGGGGGAAATGCTGTGGGATATTTGTACACTGTGTTAAGATGTACTTGCTATGACTGACAGGAGGTATAGGTGGGATTTCCTGGGAAAGAAAGTAAGAGGAGGAGAAATTGAGAAGCCAGAATAAATGAAGAAAAAAGAAAATGTGCAAGATTGAAGAGAAGAGAGGTAATGCCATGTGATAGAATGTAGAGTAATAAAACTATGGGTTAATTTAAGGTATAAGAGCTGGGAACAAACCTAAGTTATAGGCCGAGCTTTTATAATTAATAAGAAGTCTCTGTGTCATTATTTGAGAGCTGACTGGTGGGACATAGGAAGACTCACTATAGAAATCATTATCTGTGAGAGAACTTCAAGATTTCACAGCAAGAAGGTACAAACTGCTTCTACCTGGGAGCTTCTGGCCCTCTCAGCTCACTTTTGAAAGGCACATGGAGAGTTGGAGAAGGTGAAAGCAAGGAAAAGTCTCTCTGTGTATCTTCAGAGTCTCATGAGTGTGTCTGCTTATGCAAATAGAGGTTAATAAGTGACTCCAGTTGAGAAATGGACATATCCCTGAAACAACACAATTCTGCTCTGAAAATTCCTAAACTCTGGTTAAACATGAAAAGAATGAAACTAAATATTATTATATTATCTCCTTTCCATTCCCACTTCATTAGCTGTATCATCTGCTCCATGCTAGATAGCCTGAAAACAAGAAGAATGTCTCAACCACAAACAAAATAGTGTGGGCTCGGAGGACTGGCTCAGGCCCCTGGGAGAGCAGCACGTAGTACAGAATGCAATCACATAGAAAGCGAGGCTTCACAGTTGCTAAAGCTTGCATCTACTTGGAGAGGGCAGAGGAAAGTGAAGGCTTTTCGTAAATGAAATCATCAGTGCTGAAGGTGTGAGGTAGACAGCGAGTTCCATCTAGCCCAGCGACCAGCCACTGACTAGTCTATACTCAGGGATGTTAACCAAAACAGTTTGATTTCTAGTTGTGCCATGTATCTGCACACTTTTCTTAACAGCATGCTTGAAACAGACCACCCCCAACCGAAAACACTCATCCATTCATCTACTGCACAAAATGAACTTCCTCGAATCCTACTAACACTCCAATATTCGCCCGCTGTGCAGTTTTATTAAACAAGCACTGAGAAGAGAGGGTTGTTGAAGAAGGAGGTGGGCACTGAACCCAGCTATATGCTGTGTGATTAATAAAAAATAAAATAAAGAAGGAGCTTGCTGCTCCTCTCTGGCTCTGTAACACCATGGAATAACAGCTTGGCTCAATTTCCTTTGATTAGCACAAGGATTTAGATTTGCTTTTCAGAAAGTGCTAATCAGTTTAGCTTAAATGGATCAAAACAAAACACAAAAGGGGTTTCTTCGCTAATACAGGTCTGCTGATTTTCCCGAGTGCTACATTAGAGACCTACCTTAAAAAAAAAAAAAAAAAAAGGCTACATGCAGTTGTTTGTTTAGAAAACATCCAGTTAGACACTGCTGAAGCACACAGAATAGTTATCAGGGCAGAGCTCAACCATCATTGATTCTTCAGAAAAAGGAATAGCTGATAGAATGCCCCCCTTCTAATACACTTCAGCACAGCCAACATTATCCACCCAAGAATGCAGCAAATAAATCAGCTTCAATGCACTCCTATGAATGCCCAGGTATACATGCAAAAGCAAATATTTTAAGTAAATATTAACTATCTAGGAGCTTGCCTAGAGATCCACATGTAAATTTAACAGCAACATTGACTTGTTATATTAGCTCGATGTTTCTTAATATCTAAAGTCTGAAATTGTTCAGGGAATATTGACATTATTAGCAGCAAGGAAGGGGAAAGGAACCCTAAAGCAGATTTTTATTTCCCTTAAAATGAAAAGTAACAGAGAAAGAAATAAGACCTAGAATTGTCAGCTCTGATATACAGTGAAGAGGACATGCACCATTTCCATCTGCAGGTACTAGTATGCTGTGAATATGTATTGTTACCACTGGTTAATAAAGAAGCTGATTTGGCCTATGGCAAGACAGGAGACAGCCAAGCAGGAAACCCAAGAGAGGGATACAGGTGTTGGGGAGCAAGATGTAATGGAACACAGGTAAAGCCACAAGATACATATTGATATATAGATTAATAGAAATGAGTTAATTTAACATGAAAGAGCTAGTTAATAATAAGCCTGGGCTATAGACCAAACAGTTTGTAATTAATATAAGCCTCTATGTCTTTATTTTGGACTAGAGGGTTTTGTGACAAAGGAAAACTTCCAACAACATACAGGCACATGTGATAACTCATCAAGAAAGGGGACATGTACACACCCTGGTTCCAGGTATAGTGGAGGAATGCTTGCCCAAACTGCCCCTTGGGCCTATCAGTACTTTATTTTCTGTCTTGTCTCTATTTCTTCTGATAGGAATATAGGATATATGAGTTTCTCTTTAGGCTCTGAACTTTGGAGGCTCCCTTATGACAAAATGTATTAATTTTCCCTTTACTTCCTATTTTGACTCAGAAGCATAGTTGAAGTTTTACCGACTCCCTGCATTCCTAGGAAAGTCAGAACTTCTATGATCTTCTGCTCCAGACAATGATCCTTTGATCATTAATCAAGGGTGGTAGGGGGTAGAAAGAAGTAAAATGTGCTTAACAGTCTGAGTCCAATGGACCAAATTTCAAAACAAAGGGGAAGGATGCATGAGTGTGTGCAAGTTCAATTGAATGATATTTCCTGGGATACTTGAGATTTTTGTGTTCAGTTGGTGAATTTGACCATATATCCCTCATAGTGTTGTGATAAACCATGAGTGAGATAATGCATGTGGCATGTGGTTCAGAGAACAAAAGGGGAGGGGCTACTCTACTAGATCCAAAGTTATATTTTTAGAGCAAGCTGGTTTCCAGCATGAAATTATTTGGGCATCGCAGGTTAAACCTTCCTGAGTCCAGCATAAAATGAATTATAGAGAATGCTGCTCACCAGTGCTCCAGTGTTTGCCAGTTTCTTTTTCCCTGTAGGGACATTGGTAGAAGTACTAATTGACTGTCACTTATTCCCATTCCACAAATATTTGGCTACTGACTATAACCAACATAAAAATGAGTGTGGCTGTTCTATTCCTTCCACCCCTCAAAGAAAATGTAGCTAGAGCCTTGACTTAATAAATACTGAATCAGTGAGACCCCTACAAGTATCAATTCCATTTCAAATAGGCTGAACACACACACACACACACACACACACACACACACACACACACACACAAACAAAACAAAACAAACAAAAATTCAAGTAAATTCCAAAGTTAAGTTCAACTGGAGAGATAGAATCCAGATATTAAACCAGTTGTCAGAAGGGCAAAACCTTGAAGAAAGATCTAGTTCCTGGCCATTTATCTCAATCTAACCTAGTCAATTAATTATTTGCATCCCAATTATTAATTTCTGAAGGTAGGCATTCTAGATGCTATATGGTCGTGCAGAAATGGTCAAAACTATCCAAAGGCTTCAATCTTTCTGACTGGGGAAAACCCATATAAGACAAGATAGAGGTTAAAAGCTTTAGACCAAAACATGAAAAGGAAGGAAGGAAGGAAGGAAGGAAAGAAGGAAGGAAGGAAGGAAGGGAGAGAGAGGGAGAGAGAAAGAAAGAAAGAGAGAGAGAGAGAGAGAGAGAGAGAGAGAGAGAGAGAGAGAGAGAGAGAGAGAGAGAGCGCTTAGAACCTTCTATCAGAAGGCCACAATCTGAACTTCAACTTTGTACTCACTGTCAATATGACTCTCTGTTACTTTGTCTGTCCATACCTCAATCACAGATCCATAACTAAGAACATGAATCACAGGAAGCATATACCACTGGTAATGCAACCTTGCAAAATAGTTCTCCCAAGAATGTCTTCTTTTAATGGAAGCACACTCACTATCTTTCTCTTTGTTTGTAACATATAACAAAAGCTGCTGATTTTGTGTTCTAGAGCAAAGAACATAATTGCTGAAAGTCTCAGTTTTCTAAAACATCCACTGCTAATTATGTAGGTAAGTCTGTCTGTTCATTCAGAATATTTATATAACTGGTATTTCTTTATCCTGCCTCCACAAAGAAAGTACTGTATTCAATCTACCAAAGAAAATTATAATAGTTTAAGGCTTAATACCAAGCAAAACACTGTTCTAGGAACACCTCCAATCACCTTTTTGGTCTTCCCATCCAAAGTTTCCCACTCTGCTTAGCTGACTTCACTTTTTGACGAAATACCCACAAGTTAGGAGATGATTATATATACTATAACTAATTCAAGTTGTTTTTTTTTTTAATTTGTATGTGTATGTGTGTGTGTTATGAATGGGGGGCTGTGCACATCTGTGGAGTTAGAGGAAAAACAACAATCAATTCTCTTCTTCCACTGTAGGTTCTGGAGATCAAACTCAGATCATCACAATTCTGTGGCAAGTGATTTTATCCCACTGAGCCTTCTCCAGTATGTAAAATGCATATAATGAGTTATATGAAAACATGTGGCCAACAGATTTGCTGGAGAGTTTTCCTTGCACTATAATCTGTGTTCGCATCAGCATTTTAATTAAAATATATATAGACAGTAGACCATAATTTCCTTGGAGAAGAGGAGTTGTTTTCTCTGGTGATTTCATATCTCCCAGGATCTGCCTAGAGCCCAGCTCTGGGAAATCCACTAGGACTTTGATGAACATAACAGAGTAAGTATTTTATCTTCACGGTGATGTGGAGCTTCTGAAGTTGACAATCACTATTAATCCCCAACACCATGACTATACATATGTGCTCCGTATAGTATACTTTTTTTGTTTATTGCTGGAAAAATACATGTGTCTACCTTCCTTCTATCTTCAGAAAACAGCATCCATGAATAACTTTGCCCCCTTGGTCTTGTATTATGGAAGGGCAGTCATATGCCAAAGTTATATCATCATCCCAGTTCTAGCTCCAGAGGAAAGGTCACAGAACTCACAGTTTCCCCTCATGGTTCATAATACTCATGCTAGTTAATTACCCAGCTTACTCAGAGAAACCGAGCTGAACTCTGGTACCTATTTATAGTTTTTACATGAACACAACAATTATTTCCAATAGAAGGTCATTTTAAGTAGGTTTGAGAAGTGTGTGAAAAAAAATCCCCCCCCAAATTAAGGAACATTTACATCAACACTACTTTATTTGACATGTATTATCACTCACTAATGTTTGTTGAGTATACATCAAAAGTCTTATATAAATATTATCAAAAGATATTAGCAACTGACAGTGTAAAGTTTGGATCATTCAGTAATAGAAGGGTAATTTTTAATTCCCAGAAGATCATGGGCAATTTCTAGACATTTTTGCTTGTCACAGTTTAGGGCAGGTAGGTGCCAGAAACGCTAGTAAAATTTCTGCAAAACACAGGTAATCCCTAACTACAAGGAATTTTCAGGTCAAATATATAAACAAGACTGAGAAACCCCAATATTTAAAAAATTTATTTTATGTGTATTACTATGAAGTGTTAGGTATCCTGTAACTGGAATTGCTGACAGCTGTGAGCATCCTTCTGGGTGCTGAGAACTGAAGTTGGGTCCTTTAGAAGAGCAGCCTATGATCTTAACCACTGAGTCACCTCTGCAGCCCCCGAGACTCTGTTTGTGCATTGGATGGGGGCTAGAGATATCTCACTCCTGAGCTTAAAGTCAGAAGAGTTAGGGCTGTGTTGGTTTAGTACCCTGGGAGCCCAGAAAAGCTGAATCATGTTTAGAAGTGTTATGCTACTCACAATTAACAAGGCATTACCATTTAGTTATTTAGTTGGTGCCAATAGTTCCTTAAGTGCATCAGTAAAACTGAAAGTAGGAACAAGTTCAAGTTACCAAGTTCTCCAAGACCTCACCTCATCTCCTAAGTTCAGCTGAATGCCCAACTCATCTCTGTAATATGAACACTACCATAGTAACTCTTGCCCTTAGCCGAAAGAGCAAAGGCTAACAGAGAACAATTCTGTTCCCTTTCACCCACAGTGCTTCTTTCTCCCAGAGGCTTCCCATGTAATGCTGATACAACCTCCCACCTCCATGCCAGTAGCTCCTTCTTCACCCACGGAGGGACTCGAAATGTCAAGTTTCTCAGTGAGTTTGCAATGGTGTGGCATTTATCTCCACGAAACCTCTTGGCTACAAGGGTCAACCTAAGTAAAGCAAATGTTGATAGGCTACAGTTTTTCTGCTCTTCAAACCTACACACATTAAAATGCATTTATAAATGATTTCCTGATCTGCTAATTTGTTAGACCAACCCCATTATCCGGCATCCAGTGTGCCTGTGTTTGTGCGTGCGTGTGTGTGTGTGTGTGTGTGTGTGTGTGTGTGTGTGTGTGTGTGTGTGTGTGAGAGAGAGAGAGAGAGAGAGAGAGAGAGAGAGAGAGAGAGAGAGAGAGAGTCTCAAATTTGACCTTTTTGTTCTGCTTTATGTGAACTAGCCTCACATCCTCTTGACAATAGGTTGCCTCTCCTAATTGGAATCAGTTTTGCTAATCATGACTACAACCCGCTCTACATGCAGTGCTGAAGAAGGCAGTATCTATTCAGGTCACCAGGGTTTATTCTAAACAGTCTGATGGCATGTTAAATGCTCTCAAATCCACGTAAAAGTCCTATCATTAAATTTAAACAGCCTGATGACGTGCTGAACAAGGCTATGAGGAACAGCAGATAAATTGATGGAATCTGCCTTACTGTCACTTACCCTGCACTTGAGCAGCTGTAATTGACTAATAGGATAATCAGGTGGCAGTTGACAAATCTCAAAGCTATACTCCTTTGTTAGAAATGCCCTTGAGGAAAAAAAAAAAGTCAAGACAGAAAAGGTGTGAACAAATCATGGCTCTGACACAGCAAATGTAAACATGTGTTTCAAATGAACTGGAAAAGAGTCACCCGGCATCGGAAGTAGAGATGGTACTAAATGCCACTGGATTTATTTAGTATTTTACTTTCTGACATAGGGAACCTTCATTTCAGAAAAGCTTCCCCTCCTGGACTGCATCGAGACTGAAGAGGACTAAGCTGGAGTTCCTTCCTGAGTAAGGCTGAGAAAGAACTTCTTTCCACCAGCCCAATCAAAGGCCAAAATGACCAACGGCACTGTTTCTCTGCATGGGCCTCCTCCCCTGTGCATCTTCCTATCATCCCCACATCCCTAAAACCCATTCTATGCCCACAGTCTGAAAAGGAAATATACCAATGTCTACTACTTTTTATATACAATGTATTCCCTGCACAGGCCATTCCAGGTTGGATACTTCAATCAGCTTCATCTGTACTATGCCTTTGAAATAAACTTTGCCCAGGGACATTCAGAGCAAGATCAGACCAATATCTACCTAAGAAGGCCACTACTAGGCATTGCGTTGGCATTTGTCAACAAAATCTGAAATGCTTACATCAAGCATACCATAAAAAATTAAGTATTTCATAGAATGCATTTGATGGGTGAATCATTACCAGGAAAACCACTTTAAATATTGGAAGAAAGCAACTTCTGATGCTTCAAGCTGGTAGGTAGGCATCTCTAACCCTCAAGTCTAAAATACTTCAATGTGAGAAGAGTTGGGGGTGATGGATACTCAACAGGCAAAAATATATGCAAATATTCTAAATCACTTCTAATCCCAAGGATTTCAATCAGGAGACACTCACTTGATTAATACCACTTAGAGAACACATGTCTGCTTAAAGAATGGAGAGAAAGAGGAATATTAGGAAATGGCCGAAAGGTTTAAGACCCTGAAGTCATAGTAAAGAATGTGGCTATTATTGGGAGATGGAGCATCATTGAAGGTTCTGAGAAGAGGAAAGACGGAATGATTCATGCCAAGATTCCTTTGGTGGCAGCTGAATAGTATAGAATTCCTGGGACATGGAAACAGGAAGGGCCCACAGCAAGGGTGGATCCTTCCTAACACCAACAGCAGTGTTTAGAACTGTTTAACTTCTGGACACATCTATAAGGACAGCAACCAGGCATGCAGATTAAGTGGATATAGAAATGTAAAAGGACCCAAGGACATCAAGGTTTCTAAATAACCTTTCTAAAAGAAAGGACTTGTTTTCCCTGAGATGAGAAGAAAATACTTGAGTAGCTGTAGGGTGTGTGTGTGTGTGTGTGTGTGTGTGTGTGTGTGTGTGTGTGTGTGTGTGTGTGTGTGTGAAAAGAGAAAGAAACCAACAGCTTGGTTTGAGATACGTTATTACAAAACACCATCATAATTTTATGCATCTAAAATTGTGTCCTCTGCCTCAATTCTGGACACTTTGTAGATATATTTATATGTTTGTAATATCTGTACATATAAGTATACACACTGGTGCATACAAAACTGTACTTCTGCACTTCTAGGCATATCAGTACAATAAAATAAAATTAAAAAAAAATTATTTCCAATCCACCAACAAATGCAGTACAGAAAAGCCATTTGGACAGAAGCAAAGGTCTCCAAGAATAAGTCAGCCATGCTATTAATATCAGAGAGCTAAAGAAATCTGCTCCGTGCCAAGGCCATATTGGAAGTTTCTAGGGAGAATGGCATGGAAAAACAAAAGATCCCTGAGATCCACCGAGGATTGCTGGGTGAAAATGGAATTTGGGCTGTGAGACAGAAGTATTCAGCTGACCTCTGTGGGATATAACAGTAGTCATTTGAAGTGCTTTGCACTCCAGCTGGATGCTAATTCCCCTATGGAACCCAGCATGTGAGCTCACCCCTAATTCCTGGTGCCTCCCATCTCTCAGCCAGGCCTGGAACAAGTCATTCTGCAAAGCAGAGCACTACTTGCACCAGTGGCTACTCTACTGGCTCAGAAAGCATCCAATGACAAATCCATCTTTGAGTGACCTACATCCAGGCTTGGTTGTCCAAGCCCCGGCTGTCCACCTTTGTCACATCTGTACTATACCACTTTATCAAGAATCATACTGAGTCTGTTTAGAAAGAACCTCTACTCCAGGGGGTTGGCCCAATCTCTCCTTGGGCAGATCTAATAGCATCCACTTGTAATAACACCCCCCCCCCACACACACACACATAGCTTCACGTTGAAAAATAAAATCCAACAGTAAACAACTTCATGCAAGAATGAAGAGAAGTCATTAAGACCCATCCAGGTCTGACTGTTATATATGAAAATGTTACTGTCGTTAATTACCTTTCAATGATAATGCAAATGACAGAAAATAATGAAAATGTTTACCCAGACAACTAATGGGAACTGGCATTTCAAAGTCTACCAGAGTAACAGGTAACAAGTAGAGCTCTTACTCTGCATGCCTAGTTCTATGATGCTCCTTCCTTGTCTGTTGACCCACTTTCATGCTGGAAACATTAACCATGTTCTGTGCTTGAGTGAATGAAACAAACTCTCTTTGCTTCCTGGCTAGCACCTCCACTCAGACCCAAAGGGACTTTCATTAGCGACCACTCAGACCTGTAGGAGCCCATATACATACCCCAGTACACAACTGTATTCCACATTCATATGACATGGTTTTCCGAGAGTTATAAATGAGCACGTGGGAAAAGCATCGATGCTGTAAAATGTGATGGGGGCTATGGGCTTACATTGTATCTGGAACATCCTAAGAATTCAGAGCAATGGATTTTGTCTCTACTTACAAAAAAAAAAAAATACTATATTACAGTATTGCAGGGAATTAGACTTGAAAAAACAAATATATATACATGTACTCATGTGTATATATACATATATACATGTGTATACACACACAAATTAGAGTTTTAATTTAAAGAAAAGTGTTATTTAAAAAAAATCTCAAGTTACCATACAGTAAATCATCTCTTTACTACAAAATCTTCTTGTTCATATGTGAATTTCTAGGCATCTTTTACAAATAATGATATAAAACACACATGCACAGTCTGCTTTCTCAGAGAGATGGACACATACACATGCATGAATATCCATTTCTCTCTTCCTCCCCCTCCCCCTTGGTACTAAAATTCAGAATCCGAAAAGAAATTTACAATCAGCCAACAAGAAAAGTCGGGCTTTGAGCAGGAGTACATTTGGAGCAGGAGGACGCCAGCTGGTTAGCTGGCCTTTTAAAGGGTATCAGGGAACCAGGCGCAAGGCCACTAATCCTGCAGTTTTCCCTCCTTTGCCAACTCTCAGGGCTTACATTACTGAGCCATCATGGAGATTAAAAATGGGTCTCCATAAAGGTTTCTACTTCCCCAGGAAGCCTCCTCTCTCTCCTCCTCACCTGCTGCTCCTTCACACAGCGGCAAAGTCAAATCCAAAAGAATAACATTAAAATCAAACTCGGCTTTAGGGATTTGGGGAGATAGATGAGTGCAGTCTCTTATCTAGGCTTTAGCACAAGATTCCTTCTCTAAAGTCTCCTTAATTACATCCAGAGAAAGAGCAGAGGACACACAGAATAGCTGCCTTCTAAACCGACTGCCCTTCAGTGAGGGGTTCAGACTCACAGGTTGCATCTCCACAGGAAAATGATGGCGCCCCATCCTCACCTCCTTCCTCCCCGGGAGGCAACCTGCCTACATCAGACTTCTATTCTTGATTTCCATCATCCCTATTTGTTCTGCATCCTCCCTGCTCCAAAGGTACCCTCTGCTTGTCATTCTTTCCACAGAATTTCCCTGCTGGGCAACTACATCATATTTGTCAACTGGAAAGAATGCATGAGTGTGGCTATGTTTCCACAGGGCCAAAGCAGCAGACAGTTTAAAGGGGATAACTGTAGCAGACTTGTTCAGTCCATCCTCAATAAACACAAGTATTTCATCTGTAATCTCCAGCCTGTCTAAGCTTTGCTCAGGGTCTAAAGAAGAATACTAAACTACACCTAGCAGAGCACAGAGCATACATATTTCTCTGCCTAGGAGAAGTGTTTTCAAACATGGCTGGTGGTCACCTAACTATAACCCAATCACAGTCTCTGTCTGATGTCCTTCCTCTTAGGACAGAGAAAAGGGCAAGGTGGCTTACAGCTCTAATCCCACCTACCCAGTAGCCTGACACAAGCTGGAGGCCAGTTGTGAGTCACAGAAAGACATAACTATGTTATGGTCTTTCTATGGGGACGGTAAATGAATGGATGGATAGATGGGTGCCTCGTTGAGAGATCCTAGACACACCGTCCCAAATACTGTCCTTTAAGTGTACTTTGAAAATTCACCATTTTGCTAAGTGGAGACAGAGGCCTTTAACCCTTTAACTCAGGAGGCAGAGGCAGGCAGATATCTAAACTGGTGGCCAGCCTGGACTATAGAGCTCCAGGAAAGAAAACCGTATTTCAAAAAACCAAAGGGGAAAACAAGCAAGCAAAAACCTTCATCATTTTTGTTGGTTTCTTTCTTTCTGTCTTGGAAATTGAGGGACTAGAAAAGGTGGGGAATTTCAAAGCCACCAAAATGCTAGGTAGTGGTGTTCTTAGAAATTCAGCCCACTGAACATAACTGTGGTTCCTTCATTACCAAGTCTGTCACATTTAGATGCCACTATTACAGAATTACACCTCTATGACAAAGTGAAGTCTGATTTCCCTCCCTGCTGCCTTTCTTTCTGGTTTTTCAAATGTGTGAACCACTATGGGACACAGGAAGTGGGCCACCAGACACTTCCTATGTTAGTCTGTGGAAACCCCGACTGGCCTTGTTAAGCAGAGATGAATGCGAAGGGAAAATCCCCAGTACAAGACAAGACAGTCAGGGGCCCCAGTTCAGAGTTATCTTGCAGCCATTTAATCTATGGTAGAGGGTTTTTACACTGCCCACTAACCCCTATCTGTAGACAAAAACTAAAGATGAATGAACGCAGCTTTCCCTAGCTGGAAAAAAAAATGACACCAACCAGATCAGTGGAGAGCTAGGAAACCACCATTTGCCAATTCTTGATTTGTTTTGATTCAAAACAACAGGCTCCCAAATGCTTTCTCATTCTGCCCTCCAAATCTAACAGTGGAGAAAAATGAGTGATTGATAATAAAGCTTTCACTATTATCCACAGGGTGGGGAGTGGCATGCATAAACAATCTGAATAAAAGGCCATTTACTCTCCTGTTTCTGAATACATTTATTCCGTTTTGATAAGTACACATTTACGCTGGAGAGAAGATGGTCATTGGAATAGGCACATACCAGGATTAAATTTACATTCTCTGTCCAAATATAGGCATACACATTTTATACTGATAAAACTACGTGTTGGACTCACATTTGCGAACAAAGGTAAGTTGTTTTAAAAAAAAATTTCAACTTTCAACATTTATAAAAATAGTATATTTTATTACTTTCTCTTGGGTTTGGGAAACCCAGGAATGAAGTGACCTGTTTTGATGTCAGTGTTCATGACATATCTTGCCCTACTTAATACCCAGCCCAGGCTTGACCAATTCCAGGAAGGGGGAGAACTTTGTGCATAAATAATTAGGTAAAATGAGCCTGCAAGATGCTGTGAGAAGAGCCTAGTGACAAAGTCACAGTGACGGCTTGCTGATGTGTTCAGAGAACATCAGATGCTCCTAAGAGTCACTTTGGAAAGGACCAAGTAGGTTCCCACTGTGTAAAACATGAGCCTTGGGCGGAAGCCTGTGTTCAACAGCTACACTAGATGCTGTGAATCCCACACAGAGAATGGAGGAGGCTGGAGATTAGATCACCAAGCTACTCCGAGTCTGTGTTTGGAAGAAGCAGCGAGTTAAATGAAAGCCACATGAAATCAAAGCTTATCGGCTGTCAGTTTTTTAAATAGCCGAGGAGTCAGGGAAGTATCTACTGCAGGAAAAAAATGTCACTTTCTATGTGGTAATTTGAAGATGGAAAACTCTATGTCTGGATATACTTTTTGTTCCTTTAAAGTGTTCATCTAAATATAACTTATTTCAAAATGGACCCAGCTAGGCCTAATGGGAAGGTTCTCACCAGTTGAGAAGCTCATGAAGGGCCATGGCTTCAAGGAGCGGGAAACCTAGTAGGTCAAGCCAAGGTGTTCATGTCTTGATTGTTTTAATTGTACACTGTGTCCCATGGGGATAAGGAGGAAGAAAGCCCTGACTGGAAGCCAAGAGATGGCCAGATATGACGTATGGCCTGAGCAAAGGTTTCAAGGTCCCCAGACTGAGCAAGACAGGCGATGATTCTCTTTTGAAGGCCTGTAATTTTTATGCATGCTGTGTACCTTTCACATAGACAACTCAAAGAAGCAAATTTTTTGCCCTGTTTTATAAAGCAAATTCAAACACTTTAGTTGTATTACTAGTGTCTGGAAAAATCACCTGGGCACGGTGCTCACTGTATTCTTTCCAATTCATGACTAAGAATGGACAAAGATACAGGACTCAAAATTATCATTCCCATCAAGAAACAAAACATTAACCATTAAAGGATGTTGGTGACCTCATGTTGAATTCTGGGGTGGAAATCTACTCTGCCTTTCAATCCCTCCCAACACTAACACATGGATAAAATCAGCACAATCTGCCAACATACAACTACCAAGCTAAGAAGCTCATGTCCTGGAGCAGCAGACTCAAACTTAAATCTGCTATTTAAGGGGGGGCTCTGGTTTCACAAGCCTTATGTGTATGCATTTCTGCCGGCAATTACTCTCTCAGTGGTCAGCTGAAACAGAGTGTGAAAAGGCACAAAGCAAAAGAAAAATAAGAATCAACAAACCAACAGCTAACTTTTTGGTATCCACTGTTTCTTAAGCATTTGTTATTCTTTTCTTTTTTTCCCTTTTCTTCGTGAGGTTATTGACACATGTAGGGAGGGGTCAAGCTTGGGGCCATCCAACTCCAGAGGCTATTCTACCATAAGCAGCACTGTTCCAACTCGGACCGAGAAATGCATTGTGTGCTTTTCTCGGCACTACAGAAAGTAGCCAAGGATGGTCAAAGGCACAGGTGAAGCTTCAATTCTGGGCTGCAGGAAATGCACTGTAGGGTGTGGGAGCCAGCATTTATTTACCAAGGAGCTCCTGAGCAAGACCAGAGTGCTGACTTATGGACCACTTGGCTGTAGTGCTGGTGATCACTTGCTCACCCGCACAGCTAGAACGTGCCAGACCAACAAGGCAAATGCTCCCAGGAATACAACAGGAAGACCTAGCTTAGCCTTCAGTCACCCTGTGCAAAGAGAAGAGAGAGCACTGGAGCAGGACAGCGAGAATCCTCTTTTACCCCATCTGTTTCCTCTTTGTAATAGCCCAGGAGCGGCCCAGGCTCTCGACTTAGCACATTTATGCTTAAATAGAAAGGGTGCTGTTGATGGTCAGGGCAAGAGACATTGCAATGCGCTCAGCCATCTGAACACAAGGAATTTCTTTTTTTAGCACCTTAGGTATTTCTTGGTTTTTCCCATCAACTTTCTAACTTTCAAAGAGGTATTCACTTTTAATTTTTTTTTTTAATTACACACACACACACACAGGAAACAATATAACCCTAGGATTTGCGAGTATTATCACCAATTTAAACAGGCGTCACTGTCATAAATCATTCATCCATCCTATCTGTATTTATTAAGCTCTTAATATGCACGCAGCATCGAGTTTGTCTATTGTGCCCAGCAGCACAGAGGAGCAAGAGACCATGTGAGGCTGTCCTCTGGGAGCTCACCTACTTCGAAGTATTTATTTATTTATTTCTATTTATTTATGCTCAGCTGTACTTGAATACTCAAACCAAGGAGAGGAGGGAATGAGAAACTGTCAACAGAAAACCCCAGCACTTTTTAAGATGCTAAGGCAAGCAAAAGGAAAGAGAATATAACTTGATTCTTTGTTTGTTGCTTCTTTTGTGTGTGTGTGTGTGTGTGTGTGTGTGTGTGTGTGAGAGAGAGAGAGAGAGAGAGAGAGAGAGAGAGAGAGAGAGAGAGAGAGAGAGAGAGAGAGAGCGCATCTCACTATATATCACAGGCTGGCCTGGAACTCAGAAGCCTGCCCCTGTCTCCCAAGTGCTGGGATTAAAGACATGTGCCACCATGTTTGGCCAACTTGATTTTTTTTTTCAGATGTATTTATTTAATTGCATTGGGATTTTCTCTACAGTATGTCTGAATGAAGGTGTCAGATGCCCAAAACTGGAATTACAGGCATTTGTGAACTGTGGGTGCTGGGGATTGAACCCAGGTCCTCTGGAAGAGTAACCAGTGCTCTTAACTGCTTGAGGTAGCTCTCCAGCCCATTGGCTGACTTGATTTTAACAGCAATTTAACTCCATGGTTTGTAGAGACACTTTCAGCATATCTTCCCCTGGTGATCTACAACTTCCTAGTGAATATGTGATTGGAGAAAAGGGAAAATATTCTATTTTAAAACTCTGTGCTTATTATATTAATATGTTAGAGCATTTTATACGTTCTCAATGTGTAACCACTGAGTTAGAACTGACTTATAAAATGCACATTTAATAATCTATCATTGATTCAAAGAGACATGGATCAAAATAGCATTCCTGAAAACAGACAGTCCTAAAAATTATTTTCCATTTTCAATAACCTATAGCTAAACCCCAGCTCCTCTACTTCCAGTCAGACTTCTACTTGCCCAGAGATATTAGTCTTACAAGTTGACAGACAGGCTTCATCAAAATATCGGATTCTAACCAGAAATCTAGGGACAGGCTGGATCCCAGGGCATCAATGTTTTCTGGGTTGTCAAAGGTGTGAGAAAAAAGTGAAAATCATAAGTTAAGTCCAGATCCCCCCAAACACACACTATAAATGCTATTCTAATGACAGATGCTGGAAACAGTCAAACTCTAAGATACAGTTCTCTTTGAGCTCATTTGTACCAATTCCAAGAGTATAAAAAAATAACATCTGTCATTCAAAGGCCAGTAACTGACCAGAAGTCCTTAAAAAGTTTTCCATGAACTAGAACACAAAGGAAGCTGAGTTATATCTGCAGTGTCTCTTCAGGATCTCCTGATCTCACTAACACAATGGAATAATAGTGTCTTACAAACATCAGCTCAGAAGGGGAACCCAAGACTTTTCAAGAACTAGATTCTGCCCTATTTTCAGGATTGTACTTATCAGGAATCAGTGTTCTCCTAAAAAGGAAAAGAGAGCCAGATGTGTGGCCAACATCTTTAATTCTAGCACTTGGGAGGCAGAGACAGGTGGATTTCTTTGAGTTCAAGGCCAGTCTAGCATACATAGTGAATTCCAGAATAGCCAGGATTACAAAAAGAGACCCTGTTAAAAAGCAAAAACCCCAAATAGATGCATGGACAGATGGATGGATGGATGGATGGATGGATGGATGGATGGATGGATGGATGGATGGACAGAAGGATGGATGGATGGACGGACAGACGGATGGACAGATGGATGGATGGACGGATAGAAGGATGGACAAATGGAAGGACAGATGGATGGATGGATGGATGGATGGATGGATGGATGGATGGATGGACCGACGGATGGACGGATGGACAGACGGAAGGATGGACAGATGGATGGACAGATGGGTGGACGGAAGGATGGATGGACAGACGGATGGACAGACAGACGGACAGACAGACAGACGGACGGACGGACAGATGGAAGGATGGATGGATAAAGGAGAGGGAAGAATAAAGAGCAACTCCAGAAAGCTGTGCCTACGCTCTTCATGTTCCATTTAGTTTTCTTTTTAAGCAGGCAGGATCTCCTGCTCTCACTAACACATTGGAATTTAAGGGGCCTGCGGAGAACAGCTTGAAAGGGGAACCTGAGACTTTTGAAGTACTAAATTCTGTTCTATTTCCAGGACTGCAATTATCTAGACTCGGAGTCCTTCTTCTAAAAAAGAAAAGAAAAAACAACCCCAGCCACAAACCCAGTGCCTACGCTTTTCTTGTTCAATTCAGTTTTATTTTTAAGCAGACAAACGTAGCAAAGAATGGTGGTAAAAGCAAGTGGCTATGTTATATTTTAAGGGAAAATGGATAAAGGTAAGAAAGTCACTTAAACCTCTTGGACTCCAGTTTCATTGTGTGTAAAATGAGTACATTTGACAACTAAAATAGGCACTGTTTCTAAATTATTACAGAGATTGGATGAGTCTAAATACATGATACACGACACGTGCTACTACTGGCCACAGCTTGAAGCAGAAGAACTGAATCATCCTCACATTTGTGCTTTGTAACTCAAGTGATTCCCCAAAGGGTCCACCCCACCCATTACCAAGTGAATCCTGGATGCCCTTGGGATCAAGTCCTGTAATCAGGAAGCCCAAGCAAACATTTTAAGATGAGAATAACTAAGGAAAAAGTTGGGATGGAGAGAGGGAAAAACACAGAAAAGAGGAGAGGATGGGCGGAGGAGGGGATAAAAGAATCCCTTCATAGTTACCCTTCCATCACTCCAATAAGTGAAATAAAGTTGATTTGCTCCACAAAGATCTTATGAAACATGCGGTCAGACTCCATAGCCGAGTCCTGCCATCTTGACAGGGTGCCAGCACAGGGCAAGAAGCTTAATAAATTGCTGAATAAAAGAAGATAATTGATAACTCTTTCCTCACCTCCTAAGGAGCTTTCACCTAGAACACTGAAGCAGAAAGACAAACAAGCAGAAAGACAAACATAGGGGTGGGGGGGTCATCATAAGGAAGACCAACACAGGGGTGGGGGGGGGTCATCATTTCCAAGCCTGTTTCTGCCTGGTGGCTGCTATTTATCTTATTAAAATCAGCCTCCCTGAATAGATCATGTTCCTCCCATTCTTTAGAAAAGAATTCTTCATAGAAGCTCCATTTGGTACACAAAACCAACTCTGCTGTACCATTTTTAGTGTGTCTTCCCTAACAACTCCATGTATTGTGGCGTATTTGTTTTCCTCAGAGACTGCAGCACCTGGTAGCTATTTAACAAATATTTAATTTTAATTAATTTACTTTTTGCCCTTTGATCTCTAACTTAGAGTGACCCTGAACTCCTGATGTTTCTATCAGTACCTCCTAAGTGCCCAGATTATGGGTGTCTGGTGCCAGGCCCAGCTATTAATTTCCTTCTTAAAACTTGATTTAATTCTTGGAACATTGTTTCAGAAGTGGTCTAAATGATGCTATCTCTCTGGGCTCAGCATATACAAGGAGCAGCAATGAAACAGGAAAAGGACAAGGCTGATATCCATGCAGACATAAGTAATAGATTTCATATCCATTAAAGTCAGGAGCACTCAGAATCCTTCTAATACTGAAAACCAGAAAGCCATAACCAATCAATCTGAGTTGTCAACAGTTTAAACCTATTAATCATTCCCAGGAATAAACACCCTCCAATATGACAGCTCTGTTAAGACCTCATAACCCCAGAGTATGTATTTAAAAACTCTCTCAATATGTGCTGTTAAAAAAAAAAAAAACATTCCTTAGAACATAAAATACATTTTGTGTGTTAAACTTCATACACAACTGGCATGTGTCAAAACCAAATAATGATATAGGACCCTGGGCATCTACAATGGGTAAAAAAGATCTGACATGGAAAATATCTGTCTCATTAGGAACAGCATATGACTTACATCTGATTTTCAGGAGAACAATAGTAAGGCAAGCCATCTGATATAGCAGAAGAGAGGTGGTGTGCCATATAGGTCTTATGCCACAAATCCCATCTTATACGACTACTAAGTTAAATTATATAGCACAAAAAGCAAACACAAAGGAGAGGAAGCTTGTGTTTACCAATTCATCTCTTTTGTCCTCTGATACAAAGGCAGTCTAGATCAGGCCTGACCATATATGTCAGTCTGGAAACAGACCTAGTTCTCTGTAGAAGAGGCACCATTTTCCATGAATTCCTTCTTCCTCCTCCCCTTGCCCCAAGCTAACCCGAGACCCAACAGCAACACTGCTTCATCAAGGTAAATATTCATCTAATTGCCTAACATGTGACAACGAGTTAGCTGTCAACATTTAAATAAATAATAAAATTTTCCCATCTATGAGTATAGCAATTTTCCTGATCATTGTTTATGTTTCTTGAGCTTTTGACCACTGCTGAAAGGCTGTTCAAGGCAACCAGCACCAGAGCCCTGTACACAGGTACAGGACACAATTTACCTGCAAAGTCCCCCATGTCAGGATGATGCCCTTTGACACCACGTGTTTCTTAAATCAGGACTTTTGGTATCGGTGGTGAAAAGAACACATTATAATAATCCTTTTACACGGCAGATTAACTGATTAGAACCTTATTGGCTGTGAGTTTGGAATACTATGTCCACAGGCTAATGAAAATTTATCTTGGGCTATCATTAGTCCTCTTAAAAGCCAGTCCTTGGTTACCTCTGTGTCTAATCTAATCTTTGTAATTGTCAGCTCAAACCTTTTGGAGTATATTAGCAGAACACTATTTTCCACCAATCAGAAGCCTAGGAATGTTGTCAGGCGGCATTTGAGGCCTAGATCAGAGACTTTGCACCTTGGGTCTACTGTGCCTACACGTAATCTTCATCAGTGTATGTTAAAGATAGCTTGATTTATGGCTTACTTTGTTTACTGGCTGTTAAAACTTTCATGAAACTGCTACCACATTGAACATGGAATCTAGGATAAATGGAATCTGTGTTTCTGGGCTATGGCCACGAAACTTTGGCTTTAGAATAAAGCATCTCTTACTTCCTTTGAGGTAAGAGACCTGCTTTTGCAGTGACAGTGGAAGCATCATTACTTTAAAATAACATTGTACATTCTTACTGTGATCACAAGCGATTTCAGCTGTGACACTTGAAAAATAAAAAGCTCAATTAATTATTAACACTGGAAAATGAAATGTTCTGAGGAGAGAAAAGGCGCTCAAGCTGTCGGCTTTAGTAGCCACAAGTGATGCCATGTAGACTATGCAATATGGTGTGAAGTTCACTGTCAGGAAACACTCAGAACTTGGGGAGAAAATTCATCCCAGGTCTTCCCGATTAAGTTCACATTTAAAGACCAAATTACCTTATAAGTATTTATCTGTGATTAGGAGGCGCTCATTTTTGAGAGCGACTCATAAAGTTTGGTGACCAGCTTTTTAAAGTTCAGGTTTTATATGCCTGTAAAACCCACCTGTTCCCCGTGGAATGGCTCATTTGCTTTTCTTTCTTTCTCTCTTTCTTCTTTCTTTTTTCTTTTCCTCTTGAACTTTTCAGTTACCAAATAAGGATGGCTCTGAGACCTTTTGGAAGAAGATAAACCCATACTTCCTTCTTTGTAACGCCAAAGGTCAACCTATTAATTCAAATAGGATCTACACTTTAAGGAAATAATTTCTTGGTTAAATTAAGTCAAACATTAAAGTTTCCTGTAACTTGGCCAATAGTTATTTGTTATAGAGAAATGAGCCTACCTGTGTACTAGAAGGGCGAGGGGTTAAATAAAGGGATGTTACTAATAACGTAGAATTAGGGAGAACTCAAGAGAGTTATTTTCCAAAATTGGACTTACAAAAATAAATGGAAGTTAAGACTGTTTAATATCTACCACAAATTAGTCTCTTAAGAATTCACAGGATCAGACAATAAAACCTTAGAATCAGTGGGACACAGGAATTTTGGAACTGGACGCTGTCTCAGAATCTATAAACAGCTAGGTTGTGAGGAAGACTGGCGGCCTTAGGAATCCACACCAGGTCCTCCAACAAGGGAATCTACTGGAGTCTGATTGTTTTGAGAACTTTTAACAATCATAAGACAAAATGAAGGCAGAAAAATCCAAACAAATATTTATAAAATTTAATTTGTCCATGCTAAGAGTCACTAAGCCAAATGAGGGACTAATGTTCACCCAGGGACAGACAAACAGACAGCCAGACAGAGATGCATCATGCATGAACGCACACAACCTGATACGTTTGAATTCCAGTGTTGAGCTCTCATCTGTAAAATGGACTAACAGGATTATACAGATAACCATGCCAGCAGTAATCTTGAGTGATATTTAATTAGCTATAAATGAAACATCTAGTTTTCCTGCTGCAGCGAAATGACCTGCCTTGGCATATTTCTCAGTGACTTCCTGTAGTTTAGGAGGTGGCCACACTTATGAATGCTTGTTCTTTCCTAGGCATGTCTGCAGGTTTAGCTACTTCAGCCTCTGTAAAATATGCTAAGAGAGTAGGCTATGTACAGCCCATTAAAATGACTTAAACAAAACAGGGCCATCCAGCTCAACATCAGTGTCTCCAGGGCCTGTGCAAGTCAAGAAAGGAAGCCCCAGTCCTTGCTAGGCTGGGCATCCATATCCTCCAGAGTGTTTTAGTACTTGCGGGACTTTTGATCCCTTGGTTAAGGTCTTTCCAACAGCTCCTCAATTGCCATTTCCTATGACAATAGACTAATGATAGTTCTGTCAAAGGTAACAGAACTGTTTAAACCGTGACATTTTATTATCCTTAAGGAATCTAGTTCAACTCCAACTGTTTGGGAAAGAGACATCCTATTGTAAAATTCTTAAGTGAAGAGGAAACGGCTTTCTGAATGAAGCAGACATACCAAAGGTCAATGAAAGAGCTGGCTTGTATTTAAATGTCTTTCAAATAATTATCTTTTTTTTCCCCCTGCTACCTGACCCTTACACTATTCAAGTCAAACAGATTTTTTTTTTTTTAAAAAAAAAAAGGCAGTGTTCACACACCAAAAAACTATTATGATGGCAACCATCTTGAAGACTTCCAATAAACTTTTGTTGAATAGGTGATTCAGGACAGTCTACTTTTCAAATGCCCCAGAAAGGGTGAGGATAGCTTACATTCTCCCAAGCTTACTCCATTTGTCTGGAAAAAGGTAAACAGTCAACAGATAAAATAAACAAATTGTGGCTGGTGGAGGTGGTAATCACTCTGAAACAGCATCACTCAACAAAACTGCATCTATTTCTGCTTCTGTTTACCTACTTTGCAATTTCTCTGGACCAAGGGCCAATGACCTACCCATGCAAGATCGCAGATGTCCTGGACATCATCTCCTGGCTTTAGTGTCTGGTGCCTGGCACCATTCTTGGGGACCTTTGTGGTATAGACTATAAGCAGGATGAGGTCTATATTCTGATGATTCACATTCTAGTGGAAAGAGACGCAAAGAAGGCCAATCTCACAGTCTCCATAGTATGTTGGTTGAGGCCAAAATAAGCAGAAACACAGAAGGTGCCTAGGCAGAGGGAAACATGAGTAGAAAGACAAAGGCAATATCCCTGAGACAGGAGATAGGAATAAGCCTGGACTGTAAGAAGAAGAAAGGCCACGTTGGCCAAAGAAACCAAGAGAATGATAATATGGGCAGGGTAAGGCAGTGGGAGCAGACTAAGGCCATGTCTCTGTGGGAGCTTGCTCAGATGAATGGGTTTAATTTCAAGTGTGATGGAAAAACTCGAAGATTTAAGGAAGAGTTTTAACATACTCTCTGACTCCATTTAAATTTACTACAGAGAAACTCTAGTGACTTAATACAGCATGTGGTGAAATTTTCATTTAATGGGATGTGAAGTTAAAAAAATAGTTATGATAACAATGAACAATGACTATAACACAAAGATAAGGATTGTATTGAGTACTGAATAATTAGAGCCACTATAGTTAGATTTAAGGAAAGATTTTGGGGTCCCCTTCAGAGAGAAGACTGAGCAGAAGAAAGAGATTGTTGGATCCCAGATTACGCCTGGGGAAAGGGAGGGGTCGGTCAGTGGTTTACAGGTCACTACAACAATGTAAACTCTTAGTTTGAAAGCACTGTGGTTGTTCTTCAGGGGACTTTAGGGGAAGCTGGGTGGAAGGTAGAAGAGAACTCTCTAGACTGTCTCTATTTTGAAAGTATAGAATTACTTCCAAAAGCTAAAACAATACACACAGGGGTCCTCTGTGTAGCCCTGTCTGTTCTGGAACTCACTCTGTGGGGCAGGATGGCCTTGAACTCAGAGATCCATCTGACTCTGTCTCCCCAGTGCTGGGGTTAAAGGCATGCACCACCACTGCCCATCATTTGTTTTTAAGTTTAAGATAATAATCTTCGAAACTACATGGAGAAACCCTGCCTTGGAAAACAACAACAATAATAATATAGTTTGTAAAAAAGAAATTCACAGTCGAATGCAGTATGCGCTTGCCATCTCTCTGTCACTAGCTGCTATGTCTCTTCTCTGGTAATCCTACAAAAAGGGACTGTACAAACTGAGCCATAATGATGGCCAGGACTTTGAACATTTCTGGCCCCAAGAAGGGCTGCCTGTGCCTTAGGTAAAATGTCTCAAGCGGATACTGAATAGGAGTCATCAGTTAACAGCCCCAGCTCCAGTCAGATCACGGAAGTGAAGGCAGAGGAAGTCAAAATGGCCTGCTGAGGAAGACTCAGTACCAGAAGAAGGATAAATCAGATTAGGAGTAACACTCCCTAGTCAGCCTACTCACCAGTGAGGTGACACATTCATCTATGGCCAGGACACTCCTTCCGCTGCAGAATTCCAGGTAAGATGGTCACCCTGATACAGCATACAACCACAGTACAAAAACGTCAGAAATGCTCCACGAAAGCTCAGGATTGAGGAAAGCATATCCTTCTCTGCTTTCCTACCCCAGGGAGCCATGCAGCTTAGCTACAAGGGCACTAAAGAATGATGGCAAGGATAAGACTCTGAAGTATGGAGAGGGAAGAAGTATCCATGGGCAAAGGGAGAAGAAACTAATCAAGGGCCTAGTCATGTGTGGGCCTGAATGCTTTTTAGGCTCTCCAGTTAAAGGCCACAACCACCTAGCATATAAGAGTCACTGTCCCCAAAGCTTAAAAGTGAAAACGGGCCAGAGCTTTGGAACTAACTTCGGAAATCTTTCTGGATAATCATGGCTGAAAAAGAGCTCTGCTGTTGGGTATAGGATGGCAGACAATAGTGATAGAAACTGCCAGATGGACCAAGGCCAAGAGCTTGGACATCAGAAACAAACCTCCCAAGGCTGGTGCCTGATGCCAAGACTCTCTGGATGAAAAACCATGGTCATCACCACAGTCTGCAAAACTTTGGCCTCCTTTGCTCTCAGTGGGTATAACTATTGTACTTAGTCTACTGAGAAGTACATGCTTAGCCCAGGGCCTAGATCACAGTAATTCTTTAGACTTATTACTCAGAAATTTCATTATTAAATTTCCCCTCTGTATAATTAAACTAATGACACAAAAGAATCAGAGGATCACAAATTATTCTCCAGCACAGGAAGTCACCTCTTGTGTCCTCTGGGCAGTTAGAGGGCCTGTTCACTCCACTGACCATTTGAAGACAGCAAAGACTCCCACCAGTGATGACTTCCACTAAGAAAAACTAAGCAGGAAAATCTATGAGTTGAAATGTGTACAGAGTCCACAACCAAGGAGTAATTAAGTCTAACTAATATGAAGTACTAAAAGGTACAAAAATATATACCAGTCATTACAGCCACTCAAACTCAGAGACCCACCCTGTCTAACAAACAGAGAATTGAGACCTAAGAGCCAGGACAAGTATGTGACTCCAGTCCGAAATCCATGCCAGTGGCTGAGGCAGCAGAAGTGCCTCAAGTTCAAGGCTAACTGGTCTAGAGAATGAGTTCTAGGCCAGATAAAATACACAGTGAGACTTCCTCAGTAAGCAAAGCAAGAGCCATAGAGAGCAAACAAAGGGGAGAGGCAATGGGGACCTGCTTTGGGCCTTGGGAAGGAAGAAAAAACATGGTGGCCTACACTATTCATTTCCATTTTTCAGAAATTGTGCAAAAGACATTTCTTCTGTTGTTCCAGATAAAGCAAAATGCGCCAAGTTTCAGGACACCCGGGGCTCTTTGTCCTCATTCACGTCAATAGTAAATTTTATTCTAATGCCACACTACCCCACGTGACTTCCTCTAGTAGTCAAGTCAGACTCACGATTTCTAAAGAGTAAGCATGCATTGATTTCAATAACAGTTCTTGTTTTGTTTTGATTGAGACAGGTTCTTAGTTTATATCCTTGGCTAGCCTGGAACCAACAGAAATCCATCTGCCTCTACCTACAGAATGTTGGGATTAAAGCTGTGCATTACCTCACCTAGCTCTGCTAATACTATTATTTTAGTTTTTAAAAACATGCGCACCTGGGCTCCTCAGTAGTCTCACATATATGGGGGCTGTAACACAAAGATAAAGACTGAGTGGATTAAGTCATTGAGGGTGTCATTTTTAGGATACCTTAGAAGAAATTCAAAATAACGGGGGAAAGGGAAGCAGGCAGAAAGACAAGATAAAGAGAGAAAGTAAGAAAAGGAAGGATGGAGATACCTATAAATTCATGAAGGAACAAAGACTACTGGAGACAAAGTATGAGAAGAATGTGCTCACCTTGTGGCCAACAGTAGAACCATACTGCAAGAAAAAGGGGTGTGGGAGACACAGACCAAAACCAGCATCCCTTGCCCACAAACGCCTTGCCCTACAGCTCAGCCCAGCACACTACTATGCCACTCAAAAACCTAAGGGAGCCACATTCTGCCACCATTAAGTATGGCTTCATCAAGTTTTTAATTTCTAAAATGGTTCTCCAAAACTCTGTATTTGAGGACATAAGAGCACTCACTTTCCACTTTATCCTTTCCTTCCCTGGTTTATTTATTACAATGCACAAGTTCTCATTTTATTTAAGACAATATCTTCATAGCTGAACTGGGTCTGAAGAGAATCAGGGGTCTGCTTTCTAGGAGAAACAACCAAGGGCTTAGGGAAGACCTATTGGGGCCAGGATGCATGCTTTGTAATTTAGGGCCAGAATGTTCCTGCTTTATGTTTTACACAACACTCTAGGGGTGCCAGTATGCAGATGCCAGTGGAGAACAGCCAAGGAGAATGGGTTTTGCTTTGCTAGACTGGCTCCTGACCCTTCCATGAGTCATTCATGATTATACAACATGAACACCAGAAGGCTTAGACATTTGAGGCTCCTGTCAAGACCAGTCTGAAGAAAAATGTCCTCCCAGAACTTAAGAAAATACTGGGAAAACAATGTCTGTCTTAATAGCCCTGGGCATCATGTAAAAGTTATGAGATAGATTCTGGATAATCACACTACAATACAGAACTAAGATCAACTGTGGGTAGAAAGTTGGTGATATAACACTAAGCATTTTTTATAAGGCACCAAGGTAGCCCACAGAATCCCAGCCTGTCTAAGGTTCCTAGTCCCCATCTTGCTTATCTGACCCATCACCAAAAGTTAACATCAAAACTAACAGAATGCAGAGAATGATCTAGAAACTGTGCCTGAGCTTACCTCTATAGTCCTGGGGTCCCAATGCATGATGAGAGGGGTCTATTTCATTCTCATATTCTGTCTTCTTGACCTCTTTCTATACCCATCCCCACTACTTCTCTCTCTCCCAGGTCCCTCTCATATAGCTCTGCTGAGACTGAGGGTAGATTTCTCCTAGACACTATGAAGGATTCCTTTGCTGTGACCATTTGTCATGTATAAAGTCAAATGCAAAGGCTTCTTTCACCTAACACCTTTTCCAGAGACTGTCAAGGAGCTTCTAGGGTCTTCCCTGATTAACTACTTCCTGATTCACGGCATTTATATCACCTTCAGCAAAGACAGAATCCGGTGGCCTGCTGCTCACTCCTGGAGGGAAGCACTCTGTGAGAAGGATAGTTTCTTGGACTGACTCCAACAACATTCCATAATAATAGAGGTTGAGTACATTACATTTGACAAAATAATTCCATAACCATTATCTCATTTGCTCATTACAACAATATTGGAAGAATGTATAACTCACTTCATTTTTTTCCAGTGAGAAATCTAGGACTCCAGGGTTAAACAAAACCAATGACAGGGAAGACGAGGCAATCTGCCCATGTCATGACTTGAACCTTTGCCAGCAAGTTTTAATGCTGGTATTCTGTGTCAACAGAATGCCCATATCAAAGCTGGAGGGAGGGTGAAGGGAGCAGACACTTGCTACCTAAGGACCCACAAAACAGATAACACATTTATTTCTCTTCCAGATGTGGGGTGTGTAGACCACTGTGTAAATGTTTGCTTTATCTTAGAACTATGTATGATTTTCCTTAGAAGTTAACAGACACATACAGCAATCTTCTACTGAGAAATTCAGACTATTTCCACATGGTTTCTTTAGTTACTTGGCCATTCATAATCCTTCAGATTGAAGAGTCCCTCAGGTAAAGAGAACCCGCTCAACATCTGGAGTACCTTGGTTTTGATCACCGGTACCTCACAGCTAAAAGTTTGGAAAGAACTTTAGTGGCCTTTTTTGACTGACATTTGAGCTAAAACATTCTACAGTTAATTTTTGAGGGTTATTTCCTCCCATATATGATGAACCTCTTTCTACAACCTAAACAGACAGGCAGTCATTTGAATATATCCCCACTCTTTTCAACTCATACCTTCCACCCTAAAGGTGTACTTAACATGTTTTCAATTTCCCAATGATAAAAACTCAGACTATTTCAATCTTGTAGTTCTTTCAAAATATAAAAGTATCGAAGATCTTTGTAAAATTGAATGAAGAATTGATACATGAAGTCACTGTTTGAGAAAGTCTGAAGTATTCTGTTTAAGTTGAATGTTCAAACTGTAAAATGAAGATGTGGATATTGTGCGAAAGCTGGTTCCCTACAGTTTTAGGAGCAGGGAACCACTATATTTTGTGTATTTGGTAGAAAATGCTAAGTGTTGGCAATTCACTCTTTTCTTCCCATTGAGAAGATGCTGTATCTCCATATACACGTTATTTGTGCACAAATCACAGTAATGTTGCTCATGTTAACAAGACTGTTATCCTCCTGTGTGATTGACTGTGATCATGTAATAGGGAAGCTTCATTTCCCTGGCACTCGGGTGCAGAAGATATTGATAATTCCATGCTGCAAATGATTCCGCCTCTCTTTGCTGGAGGAGCTTTAAAATGCAGAGTGCACCTTTAGGTCAGTAGAATTCTAACAACAGTCTCATGGACACTAGTGTGTCTGTCTGTCTGTCTGTCTGTCTGTCTGTCTGTCTGTCTGTCTCTCTCACCCTCTCTCTCTGAGGGAAGGAGGGAAGAAGAGAGGGAAAGAAGGCAGAAGAGAGGGAGAGAGATAGAGAGAGATAGAGAGAAAGTTGTATTCACAACTCAAGAAGCCCTTAGAAGTCTAGTCCGTCTTCAAGAGATATACACTTCTCAGTATGGAGACAGGTCCTTACTTGGCCACTGAGTTTTGGGAATGACAATATATGCATAATCAAAACATCAGGGCATTGAGAGAAGCGTAAAATGACAGGGAACTCAAGCTGGATATAAGCACTTAAACAACGTACTCACACTTCTGTTTAAAATTTAATACTACTACTGAAGAAAAGCTACTTGAAAATATAATGGATAAGAAGGCACAGAAATAATTCAGGAGAGCCTATCAAAATCTATCCCCTCTCCCTGAGCATTGCCAAAGCAGCGATATTGGGAATTGTGCCAATGAAAAGAAAACCAAAGAACAAAGGGAGTTTCATATGCTACCACACAGAAGTATCTTCTCCTAAGTGGCCTCCGTCAGCTACAACATTTCCTCATTTTTATCCCAGTGCTCAGGGAAGAATCTAAGACCCGGTGGTGCTTCTTAAATATGTTCATTGTCCATATGCTTTTCCAAAAATTTCTGGTCTAGCTCTCATCTGACTGAGTAATGGGGTCGCTGTCGACACAGGACGCTTGGGCCAGGCCTGGGGTAATTAGTATGCTTCCACCTTTTGGTGTGCAAATAACACTGATGCCTCTTCCCTCTTTGGGTGGATGGACTCTGACATAAAGAGGCCTGGGGACAAGCAGCAAGGCATTCTACCCCACAGGCATTTGCTATTGCTGGAATGTGTTTCTACCAAAATAAAAACAAAAGCACATGTGCCAGAAAGTTAATGCCTGATACAACAGTGCTGAGAGTTCAGGCATGATGGGAAGTAGTTAGTTCATCAGGGTTGATGAACTTCATAAATAGACTAAGGCTGATGCCAAAAGATTCAGAGACTCTGAGCTCCAGCTTGCACTCCCTTTTGCCATAGGATGCCTTCTCTCATAAAGGCCTTGACAAAAATGTAGCCTGTTGGCCTTGAGCTCTTTGGCATCTAAAACCTTGAGCCAAGTAAAGTTCTATTGCTGAAAGATGTTTAGGCTACAACATTCTGTCAAAGCAACATAAGATGGTGCAAGACTACTCATCAGAAACCAGAGGCAGAAATTACATTTCTCTCTTTCTGTCATTCAGGCAGATCCTCTCTGTCAATAGAGGACATCATTTATTGAGTATCTCATGTGTTTTAGGCATGAGGTTCCAGCAATACACTGGTGGCTGCAGCTTGGCCAGGATTGTTGGAGGTTAGGCATTAGTAACAGGATCCAACCATAAGTAATAACAATTTGTTGAGCCATTTGCCTTTATGATGGATGCTATGGAAGACCCCCAGTCAGCACAACTCTCTGCTAAACAGCTTCTTTTTGAACTTCAAAGTTATAGCACTACCGAACAGCATAGGATGTTGTAAGAAAGGCACCATTGCACAGGCTGTGAAATTGGTATTTTGCACTTCCCAGCAATGCTACTTTGTAGGATTTTAATAGACTTAACTTCATAGAATTTCACAGCAATCTTTGAACAGAAATAAGCTTCTGCTCTAAAGTCAAAAATGGTGCCAGGAGTCCCATGGGTCCTCCCCTAAAGGCATTCCCTGGATCCTATTCACTTGTCAATATAGTCCAATGTCTATATGTCACAGAATGCTCACACTAAATAGGTGAAAGGATATACTGATCTCTATAGATGGTCATCAGCAATATGGCTTCCTTCCCAGAACATATTTGCCATGTGGCTTCTTCCCAAAGTGAAGCCTGGGCCTTCTCCTCTACCTCTGTCAACTTCAGGAATTGCTCTGACCAGCAGAAAACATGGTGTCTGTGTGAAGTGGAGTCCTTTAGAGGCCTGGCACATCTGCTTTCACATCCTAGGACTCTGACCTAACAGCTATGTTAGAAGGAAACCACAGTCCCCCCTGGAGTGGATGCTAAAAGGGAGCCAGCCAAGAAGACATCCAGCTGAACTGCCAGCTAGGTGTAGTCACCAGGACAACCAGACTCAGTATCTGGAGCAGAGGAACCATGGGTGAGTGTGCAGCGTCCTATGAAAGCCCAAATGGCTTAAGTCACACACAAATGATCACGCACAATAAACAAGACTCAGTAGGCACATGGTCAGAAGAGACTATAAAAACAATGGCCATGGACCTGTTTCCCTAAGTGAACAATCTAAAATTCCTAAGGATTAAAAAGAAGGGGGGGTGGGGGAGCTACATTTCCTACTTCCACTGTGGAGAACTAAGAATGTAACTTCGTAGAAAAATAATAAAAAGCATAACCTCTCTTCACTTTCAAGTTCCTCAAAATGAAAATTAAGAAGATACCTGAGCTTTTAAGAGCTAATTACTTAATACTTCTCCCAAATTCAAATTTCAAATAATATTAAGCCATTCAATTACACATCACTTCATGGGTTAGATAATACAGTATTTTATACAGCATTAATATGTACTGTGAAGAATTAAGTTCTCACCATTTTGCGTTTTAAATTTCTTTTGTGAAATTAAATTTATTATGTGTGGGGAGGGGGTAGTGCATCCTACATATAACTGGGGAGGGACATGTATACCACAACAGGCTTGTGGAGGTCAGAGGGCAGCACTGTGGAGTTCTTGTCTCTCTTCTTTTAAGTGGATTTTGGATATTGAACTCAGGCTTGCAGAAGTTCATTCTCTCTTTCCAACTTTGTCTTCTACGGATTGAAGTCAAGTTGTCAGGCTAGCCCGCTATGCCCAGCTATGCACAGCTAGTATCTTTACCACTGAGCTTTCTTTTGGACAATGTTTCTTTGTTGATAGGATCTCACATTATAGCCCAGGCTGCCCCCTTGGCCTCCCAAGTGCTAAGATCACAGGAGCAAACCACTGCCTCTGATTTGCTTTACATTAATATGATTATAAATAGATTAATAATAGATTAATAAAGATCATTTGTAATCTTGATCCCACGAGGGTGGAAAAGAAAACAGGAATAAATGAATGAGGGAAGGGGAGATTCTATTCTTGGATTTTATCAACATTAGCAATGAAATTACAACAGCACACCATTTGCCAATTAATTACACTCCTCATTTCTCACCTCCCATGAATTTCTTCTCCATGTATTATGTCCTAAGTATGGGCAAAATCTGTCTTTTAACACAGAAAGCACCTGGGGAGTAAAGACGGGGGGGGGGGTGCTTTTTATTACTCACTGCTGGTAAGAGTTTCCATCATACCTTCACGCAATCAATATGCTATGTAGCCTCTTGGTTTCTCTTTCCAAATGCCTAGGGAAGTGGTGGGCATACTATCTCACGGGCGACCAAAGAGCGAAGAGAAAGAGCTATTGCTATGAAAACAGCACCCCCCAAAGAAAGCAGAGGTTCCTTCAGAGCCGCATCCTGGGCAGTGCCAGTTCCTCTTGTATAAGACAATGTCTACCCCTCTTCAATACTGATGGACAAGTGCTGCCCCACCCCACTCCGCTGCCCCAACATGCACTAGAGAAACTCTGAAACAGGTCTGCATTTCAAATCTCTGAAACACAACATCTCAGGCCATTCTCCAGCATTTCCCATCAAAGGGGGGATTCTTGCTGTCTTTTCCTCGGCTTTAAAAATGCAATTATGGCTGCAGAGGAACAGCCTGGTGGGCATGTATTTCCTAGGAGTGGTGACTAATAAAGGCTTCAGGCAAAGCAGCACCTGCAACTCCTCTGCCCGCCTTCATTAACAACAAGGGCACAGGTAATAAACACCAGCAGGCCTCCTTTTATCTGAGGATCCTAGCGCACCTTACAGAGCTCCTCATTAAGTCTTATGGGGCTTCTCTGGAGACAGACCTGAAGAGGAACATAAAGTGTTTCTCTCTCTGTGTTGACCAAACGGAGAAAACAGCAACCAGTTCACATACTTGACAGAGCAGCAACAATTTTACTGGAGGACATCATTATGAACATTACAAAATCCTCTAATCCGGATGCTTTCTTGTGAGCAATGGCCAAATGAGAATAATAGCGTCTTCATGGATCAGAGGGAAGATCAAATGAAGGAACAGCTCTAAAGGTACTGAGCAAACTCTGATGGCCACGTGAATAAAGGGCTATGTGTATTTATCTTATCTACGCCAAATGGAGACTTGGGATTGAAAACGCCATTTCTAAGCCCATGGCACACTGCAAAAAGCCTTTGCTCCAAATAGCTTGGGTATTATTTATACAAATGCAAAGTATATGTCTATGTGCCTGTGATTACATTCCTATAGGGCCCAAGAGAAGATGAAAGCAGAGAAAGCAAAATGATAGCACACAAATACAACAATTATCCTTGATTTTAATGTTTGCACATCTTCAAGAGGAAAAAATAAATTCATTTGCCTAGAAAACATTCATGACATAGGATCCAAACTTCTCAAAGGGCACATAATCTAGCTTTATTCTCTCTCTCTCTCTCTCTCTCTCTCTCTCTCTCTCTCTCTCTCTCTCTCTCTCTCTCTCTCTCTCTCTCTCTCTCTCTCTCTCTCCTTGTTTTCCCCTGCTTACACCAGGCTGCAGGCTTCTGGGAATTCTCCTGTCTCCTCTTGCCAAAGAACACGGAGGTTATAGATATATGTAGCTGAATGTGAATTTGTGTGGATCCTGGAGACTACAATTTAAATCCTCACACTTGCACAGCACTGAGCCACAACCTCAGGGCCCTAAGTGGTAGAAGCAACAGGAGTTATGAGGAAGACCTCTCATGGTCTAGAGTAAAAGTCAACCTAGTCCGTAGTAAATGCATGAAAAAGGCATTAGAGTAATCCTGAAGCTGTGTCTTGACCCTGGGACCTGAGTCCATCAGTCAGCCCCGGCCATTGCCATGTAAGGACGGGGCAATCCAGTGGCATACATATGTCATCTACTTGTACTGAAAGAATCCTGAACTAGGAATTAAAAGAGATGAGTCCTATCTAGGAGGAACTGTGTCACCTTTGAGCAGGTTATGAGAAGTTCCAGGGAGACTTTATACTGAATCACAACCAGTATTTCTAGAGGATAACTACGTAGGACTGGGCATGTGGTTCAGGTTGGATCCCCAGCAATGCATAAACCAGGTGTGGGGGGGGCACAGGCCTCTAATTCCAGCCCGTGGGAGGCAGAGGGAAAAGCATCAGGAAGTTGCTTAAGGTCTGTGGCTTCTCACTGCACTCAAGGCCAGCCAGGGAGATGGGACTTCCTCTAAAGAGAAAGGGTGGGGGTGGGACAAGATCAGAGTAGAACAGAATTATGTGATGGGAATAAAAATCTCTTCCCCTGACTCTGTCTTCCTAGTGAAGTACTTATTAAATGCTCACTCTGTGCAGTGCTCTGGTCTATGTTATTAGAATTCACAGGGAACTGACTGATCAGATCTTGAGTTCACATGCAATTAAGAGATTTACTTCACATGTCATCAGCTCCCCCCAGAGTGGTGTTCTCTGGGGTTTCATGTTTGACTGTTATAAAAGCCAGCAGGAACAATGCTAAATGAGTAGGAATCCCTTTGGATTGCTGTGCAAAACAGAACCAAGAAGGAAATTATCTATTTACACCTTTATGCTACATCTTTCCCAAAGCATAAAGGCAATCAGTGACTGGACGTAATTACGAAGCCTTGTGGGTACTGCTGACCTCGCAAATGCCTCCTTGGTTACAGGGAGCACTTCCAAGAAAAAAATATTTATGACTATGGTACAAAAGAGGTGAAGGCAGGAATCAAAAGGGGCAGTATTGTCTATGCCACAGCCACCTGTCAAAGGAAATGGCAGGAACCAGGGGGAAGACATAAAACCTAACCTGAATTGTATTAAGCATTTGTAAAATAAGAACCTCTTTGTTCTATATTCTGGGGGTCTACCAATTCAAAATCCATCTTGTGTTATATGTGACTCAAGAGAGTATTATTTCAAGTGGCTCTTGATACACGCATACATATATGTTCCATATATAATTAAATATTCGATTGTGTTGTCACTGAAGACTATCTCAAACCCTCAACTCGTTTTCTTGACACACTAAAATCCCTAAGTACTTATTCTGTCCATTTAAATTCTAAAATGGTTTTAATTAACTTGCAGACATGTTTTCCACTGTGAGAAAACAACAACCATCCCCCAGTAGAGAGATGTCATCTCCCACGGAAGAAAGACTAGGTTAAGGGCACAGCAATGCCACTCCGGCCATCTTTAAGTTGGAAACAGGAATGCTGTTGAAGATCTTCCGGGGATACAATGTCATTTCCCTCACCCATGATATGTTGTGACTTTCTGCACGTGACAACTGGCTTGGTGGGTCAGAGAGAATAGGAGCAGTGCCTGATATATTTCCACAGAACTTGGTATAGTCCTCAGCATATAATTGTTGAAAGCACTAATTGTAACAAGTGGGATGCATAATAATAAAATACAGTGTGGAGATTTGGCACAATACTCCAGTGCTGAAGCAGAAGTATGTAAAAAAAGATTCTGCTGTTCTCATGGGGCCTGCAGAAAAAATGGTGTGCTAATCTCTCAGAATCGATAGTGCTTTTTCAGTTCTGGAATCTACACATATGATCCCATGGTTATGAGCATACATCTGAAGGAGATGTGACTTAAACTATTTCACGCCTCATATCTTGTGACAGCCATTTCATAAGTTTTTCATCTTAACTTGTTATCCAAAGTCAAGAAAGACCCAATGGTCTGAATTAAGCCCAAGGAAAAGACGTTAGCTTGTGTAGTTTATTTATTCAGCCTGGTAACCCTGTGCTCAGAGGAGAAACTGTGGTCTTCTACATCAAGTCCTTATTGAAGTGAAATTCCAAACACAATGGCCATAGCAACTTTAACTTTAATCCCTTTACCATTGAAAAATGGGTCTTACTATTTCTCTCTTTTCCTTTCCTTTTCTTCCTTTGTGTTCCAAGTATTTAGAAAGTTTTATTGGCTCCTGAAGTAGACCTACAGTGAAACCTCCTTTATAGCCTGTAAGCTAGGGATCCGATCTCAGGAGATGCCAGGTAAAACACAAGGCAGGGCGGGCTCTTCAGTGTCCATCCAGCTGTCTGCTTCTCATACTTCCATTCTAAACTATCACTTAGGCTACATCATTAAGGAAGGAATCTCAGTCAGATGAAGGAATGTAGTGGTGGTACCCAAGAACACACACACACAGCATCAACTACCAAAATCACTGAGGAAATGTAAAGGATGTACATATATCTAGTAATAAAAAGAATAATCTGCTCCTAGACAATTGGCAATAAAGAACGACTGGTGAAACCAAAAAACAGCGTAAGAACAAAGCATCTGGTAAATCAAGGTAGTAGATGATTCAACTCTGTGGATTTGGAAGGCATATACATAGCAAAAAGCTGTAGAAAAGGCTCGCCTACAAACATCTTTATTTACCTTCTACTTAAATGGATTTCTAAATTTTCCTGGAGAGTCCATGTTATTGAAAATAATTGCACCACTGCTGTCTCTGGGTTAACAGAGCTGCCAAAATTTCTAGAAGAAATCTAGCAACTAAAGACTCACATGTCAGAACATATTTCATCAATCCTTCCTCAGAGGCTTCACTAATGCTCACAAGTCCAGCCATTGCATGTGCAATTTATAACTCCTTTGACATGCTCTCTTCTGGTTCTTTGCCATGTGGGATGTACACAATAACAGCCTGGCCCTCTATAAGAAAACAATTTATTTAAAATATCACTCGGAATAAATGCAGAGTAACATACACCCCATCCCTCTGCTCACTGACCTGCCTAGGTCTGCCCTAGCTAGTTATCTTTCCTGAACTTCCACCCAGGAACAAAAATGATTCTTTGTGTCATACAAAAGTGGCTTTTGAAAAATTCATTTTCTTAAGATCTTCCTCCTTATTCTGCAAGGTCTAGTTTTATTTAGAGATACCTTCACCAGTGGCCCATTCTGGTTTCCACGAACATCTTACTAAATGTTACTTTGGCTTCACTAAAATGTATTTTTTTAAAAATCCTTTTTCCCAGAGGGAGGGGCACTAATCTCTATTGGAAACAAACACAATTCTTTTTATGACACATGTATGTCATGTTTACTGCATTCGGGAAACACCCTACACCTGTTATCTGGCTGAAAGTGAGAAAGACTACAAAAACGTAAGTCTCAGGGTTTTTTACTCTCTGAGAAAAATGGGCAGATGAGGTCTCCTAGTGACAAAAATAACAGAACAAAACAACCATCACAAAACACACTGACACATTGTTGGAAAGCTAGTGGATCTACTCACAACTTTACAGCAGGTGGATTGACAGTGAGGGCTGACTGCATGGCCACGTGACCCTTTAGGCTCTTAGAAGCTCCTACACTTTGTTTAATACTCTATTTCTTAAAATGCTTACTAATTTTGTATGGAGGAGGGCGGTTCTACATTTCATTTTGTGCTAGACCCAGTAAATTATGCAGTCCGTCCTACAACCAAGAGAAAGCCTGCAAATCTTAAGTTTTTTCAGTTTGTGAAAGCTTCCCATTCATGTTACAGAGTGTGGGTCTATGAGAAGTTTAGAGGGAAAGTTGCCAGTGCAGAACAGCCTGGAGGTGAGAGGCAGCTTCCTCCCAGCAGAATGGACCTATTGTGAAACCTGGGCTAATCTCTGAATGGCAGGCTCATCCCTTATCAGAATATCTTCGAACTTTGGAGTCCTCAGACAACATCTAGGCCAATGGCCTCATTTTGAAGGTGAAGAACCTGGACACTCGGTGATGCATCCCTGAATGAACAGGTAGTTCTTGGCAAAGAGAGTGAGGTGAAGCCAAGGCTGGCTCTTTCCAGGACTTTCTGTTCTGTCTGATAAGCTTGAGAGAGCAGAGCAGGAGTCATCTGTCAGCTCATTTTGGTGAGTCAGCACTTACCATGGTGTCTGCCCTGTTATAACTATTGCTGAATGTATCATGCATGGTGCATGCAAGCAAACAAAATAAAAGACCAATAAAACAATAAATTGTATATGGTATCTGCCCTGTTATAACTATTGCTGAATGCATCATGCATGGTGCATGCAAGCAAATAAAATAAAAGACCAATAAAACAATAAATTGTATCCCACTAGGCAGAAAGCTTAACATTTTCTCAGTTTTTGTTTACTTAACCTCAAACTTTCTCAAATTCTTCTGGTTTTGCTTTCTCAAATCTTTTTGGTAAGATTGAAGAAGGGAAAAATGTTCTCTGGAAAAACATGAAGTGGGAATTACAAATGGAGATGATAATATTTACATTTGTTCGGGACACAGAATCAAGAGAAGCAGAGTATCTAGGTCACAAGGGGCTCAGCTCTCACCCCTTAACATAAACCAGGAGAAGCACACCTCTGTCCTTCTGAATTGATAACTCTGAAACATGGGAAAAATATGGGCTGTGGCTTTCTGGCTGTCATTTAAAAAAATGAGTGAAGACACATGTATTCTGAGTCCATCAGTCTTTTGACCACTAGTCAATAATATATACAGACCCAGTGAATTATAGGTGGAACATTCTTATTTTTAAAGAAAGGTAAAAGTACCTCCTTATATACCCACCATTCATAACACAGATAAAAATGGGGAAGGGCAGTTGAATGACCTTGAGTCACAGGAGGATTAAGTGAACATGGAAAGCAAAGGCCAAGAGAAAATGCAAAGACATTCCTGTTGGTGAAATGGCGCTTCGAATGGTGGAGTACACTTGAAGTATACCCCAATCTTTTTTGGTCCTTCCTTTCTCTAGTGAGGGTGATCAGAGAGACATATACCACATAGGCTGCTGGAGAGAAATGAGTGTCCATTTAACAGTGCATAGCAGGCTTGAGGATGCGCAAAGTCGGCAACAGGTCACCGGAAATAGGAAATAGCCTGACCAAGGTGTGCCTCTGATAAAGAGTAGAGGAAAGAATTATGAGGCAAGTCAAGAAACACAGGCATAATAGAGATAAAAGACACCAGCTCAAAAAGACCACACACAGGCAGCTAGCTAAACATCACAGGAGTGCTTCTCCCGGCCGCTCCTTGCACGTGCTTCAACCTGAACACTTGACTCCATAATGTGACAGGCATAGAGACACCATAAACAACAAATTTCATTCAACTCTTGTCTTCCTCCCAGACTAGCTGAGAGTATGAGGTTAACATTTTGTGAATGAGTAAACTGGTGATAAATAATGTCACCTTTCAAAAGCTCCAAGTGCTACAAGCAGGTCTTTCTAGCAAGTCATCATATCAAATGACGTATTTCTGTTCCCACTAAGGTCACAGGGAATAAGATAAGGGCAGTGTGCCAAAAATGAAGGTCTTCCCAGAAATGATCAATTATAGATTATACAGCTCTAATGACACTCTTTGCCCAAGATAGGTATCTATTTGTATATGAGTGTTTGCCTCAATATGGGCATCTATCTGTCTATCTATCTATTTGTCCATCCATCCATCCATCCATCCATCCATCCATCCATCCATCCATCCATCCATCCATCCATCCATCCATCCATCCATGTTCTGGTATTTTTGTAGGAGAGAAGGCCAAGTGGGTGAGGTTGTCACCGATCGAGTACTGCAAGACTATCTGTAATTCACTGTCACTCCCAGAAGTGGAACCAGTTAACATCTTCCTTGAGATGCTCACACTGATGAGAAGAGAGGAAGGGAGGTAAGAAGAGAAATGGCGATGGTGGTGGGGATAATGACTGACAGTCATCATTTCTTCCCCAGGCTATGAAAATCTGGGTAACTGAATGAAAATTAATTCTTCCATCCATATATGATATTTATACATACGATCAAGATCATATAGCCTTTCTCATTCTCTAGACTTATCTCTAAATATTTGTATATGATCAACCCTCAAAAACATTTCTAAAAATGGATTAGGGCTACGGGGATTTGGGAGGGGGAGAGAGAATATGATTGCAGAATGTCTATCAAGTTTTAAATATAGTTCTATATTTATATATGCAACATGACAAGTTGACAGAGTCCTCTTCAACAGGCAGAGAAGCTGATAATTGGAAATATTTCCTATATATTCCCCTGCACTCCCAACTCTCCACAAGACAGGGTTAGACACACAGTAGGCTGAGATATCAGAAATTCATAAATCTTTGTAAATCATAAGTTATCTTGATACACAGGTATGTGTATGTGATATGTGTACATATATATGAGAGAGACAGATGGGGTGGGGGTTGAGGGAGGCAGGAATGGAAAGGTAAAGAACAAAGGACAGAGGCATCATTAGCTAAATACTGATAGGCTTATTTTCTCAAGGTTATCAGTCTTCCAGAGCTGAACATCTACTTCCAACAATCCACTTCCCTATGTCAAGACACACCCATGGAATGTAGCTGTAAGATACAATATCTCATTTTTTATCACTCCACACCACTATCTAATATGCCCTTCAGGGCTTATCCTTGTTGGGGATGTCACTAACCCAGTGAGTTCACTTCTTGGGCTCCCATTACAGCTAAGGGCAGAGTTTCAAAGCTGCTTTGCATCCTACTCCCCGGAACCTAGATTTTTGATTACTTCAAAGACTTACTCTGTCAACAAAGCTGTGACTCTCAAACTTAAAATAAAGACCATACAAAAGAAGTAACTGCCCTTGTGGACAATAGGTGAACACATTTACTTTTTATCATATTGCCATTCATTATGCACTCATACCAGAAGTGTTTTTAAAAATAAAATGAAATTAGTGTGATTTGGGATCATGCATTTTACTAAAACTCAGAGATACACATTGAGCTTCAGAGCAGAAAAATGGAGTCTTTGGTCAAAGTGCTGCACAGAAAAAGGTTTTGGTGCATCAACACCAAGAACGCCTGTCTCTATAAGCAAGTTGGACATGAAAGTTATTAGCCATTTCAGAGCCTTGTTTGCAGGCTCAGGACAATGAGCCCTCCGCTTAGCCAAGCAGTGGCCAGGGAACAATCCCAACTGGCGGATTTCAGTGATGTACTCGCCTCAAGAAAAGACTAGTTTTAAGGCACCGAAAGCTGCTTGAATGTCACCCACTCTGCTTACTGAAGCTGAGGACAAAGGTAGCCAGGCCTGCAGTGACCAATGCTAAAACGACCTTCAACAAATGCATCGAGCCTGGTGGGGGACCCTGGGAGTCTACCCCCAGCATCAAGGACATACTTAGCATGTGGCTTGGGTTCTTGAGTGTGGTGCAGATGACTCACTTCCTGCTTCCTTTTCCTATTCACCCAGGACAATCTTCTCTACTCCCTAAGCCTTCCTTCTTTTGGCACAGACCAGTTGTAAAGCCGCATAGGAGGTTAAGACAGCCATAGCTTTGCTCAGGCTTTGCAACATCAAGGTACCCCAGAAAGCACTTTGACTAGTGTTAAAGTCATCATATAAAAGAAAAAATAAGAATGATTTGGACTAGCATCCATGAACAACAAAAATCTAGTGTGAAGCCATAAATGGCAACACAGGCACAGAAAGGTAGAGTCACATTCAAAACGACACCCAGTTAGAATGCTCAAGAGCCTTTTCATGCTCTTCTGTTTCCCTGCCAGCTCCCTGTATGCCTGTTTGTTACTCCCTCAATATTCCAAGCTCTTGCCCACTTCAGAATCTTTAGCGTAAGGATCACCAGGGATACTTCTTCTCAGACTCCAGAAAATGTCCACCCTATACTTTCTTTCTAGTTCAAAAGTCCTCTCTAAAGGGGTATCTTGGTCTTATTAACCCAGTTGATTCCTGGTATAATGTAAACCAGTCTTACTTCTCTGCTGTACACTATTACTATCACATATTTTAATCTGTATGTTGGCTAACTTGTTTCTTCTCTGCTAGAATGTCAGCTCCTGACTAACAGGAATCTCCTAGTCTGGCTGCCTGCAGTATGTCTCATGTCTGACACATTGACAAACAAGCAAAATGGGGGAAGAATCAGGTACAGGGTATAGGGAAATGGCCACAACGTTCCCCCTCATTCTACTCAAGCATTCTCAGTGTGTTCCATTATACTCCTCTTGTTTGGTAGGGACCTGGTTGGATATGCCTCCTGGTCTTGCTCAACATGAAGCTTCACTATTCACGGAGAGGGAATTAGTCTCTCCCCTCTAGGTCCATGCTCTGGAAATCCTTTCTGCATCTCCACAGGCCAAACCTCCGTCTCCATCTCTCAGTCAACATAAATTCCTTCTTTCATCTGCAAGAGCTCTTGCCTGCTTCAGCTTGTAAAGGCAGTTATAGTATCTGGCAACTGTTCAGCCTGGGGCACACATACAAGCTTTCAGAATTCTTTCCTGCTGCCCCTTCCCCATATACACAAAAGAAATGCTATCGGTGAGAAGCACTGGGCTTCTCTGGGCTTCTCTCTTTCACAGTGGTGTTGACTGTCTCCACGAAGACATTGAGTGGAGTCCCAAAGAAGATGAGTGGCGGAGTGGGAAGAAATTGGAGTCCGGAAGAGGGGAGTACAGAGGCAAACAGTGCTGGGTGAGTTTCCTGGCTGTTACAAACGCTCCCAGAGTTCACTAAACTATGAACTTGAAGCTCTAGTGAATAGGGGCAATGCCCAGCCAGGCCCCCCTGCCACTTGCTTCTCATCTGGATGACCTTAATTGCTTCCCCATATAATTAAAGGAGTCCTGTCTTTCAGTTCCAGGTGGAGAGCAGATCAAGCGTCCAGGTAGCCAGGCAGTCAGTTGCACAAAGAAGCAGGAAAAGTTCTATTCCTGATTTTTTCCACAATGTATGTGGTGACCTATCACAGCACTGTGAGACTAACGGAAGCTGTATGTGTGTCTTTTGTCCTTTTGCTTATTTATTTTTAAAAAATACAGAATCCCCTTTCCTCGCCCCAAGAACATGGTATGCAGGATATAGACAAGTTGAGGACTTGGGTGAGAGTCTCTTCCCATTCCAGTCCTTTCAGCTCTGTGGATTCTGCCCTGTATCTGTTTCAAGAGAATTCCTGGGAGTTAGCAGTGCACAGTGAACAAGGACCAGCGGACAAAAGAGAAGGGACTTGGCCTGAAAACCACCAACCACCAAGTTGCTTACTATACTTTGCTCTCTCTGCCCCCATTGCCTTAGCTCCAAGTAAGGCCTTGTGTGTTTCTTGGATACGGTGAGAACCTCATTAACAAGAGGGTTAGAGGCAGTCCACCCATGGTGAGCTCCCAAGCAACAACACAGCAGGTTATAGGACAGTACGGTTGGTCATGTCTACAGATACACACAATCTCTCTCTCTCTCTCTCTCTCTCTCTCTCTCTCTCTCTCTCTCTCTCTCTCTCTCTCTCTCTCTCTCTCTCTCTCTCTCTCACACACACACACACACCCCTTCTCAAATATATGTACATGTGTACATGTTCTTCCATCTCTCAAACTCAACCCTACTTTCTTCCGAAAATACTGTCTGGGTAGTACTCTTGTGGCATCCAATCTCAACCTCAATGTACTAACACAAATAGGTATATCTCTAAACAATGGTCAATTGTTCTTTGGAAAGGTTGGAAACCTGGACAATGTCTCTTAATGAAGACAATGGGTCTATAGACACGCCAAGTTGTCAGTGTACCATACTACACATATTAGAAATAGTATGTATACTATTAATGGCAGCCAAACTGTAGCATGGTACTGAATTCAATGGCTCCTATGGTGGTTTCCATGGAAGGAACCCAAAAAACACTGAACAAAGAAAGTCACTTTTGTATAGTCTGCCTCAGTGAAAAGCATTGGGAATGTTTTTCCTTTCAATTGAGTCCATCATGCCAAAAGGCCTCTATCTTTTGAAAACTGAACAAACTATATTTTTCAAATGAAACAATGGTCTGATTTGTGAACATATCTCCACTGAAGATTGTGTAAAGGGAACAAATGGAGCCCTTAGCAGCAGGAAGACCTATACATCTACTCTCACCCCACAAATCAAACCTTGGGCAGCAGAAGTTCACTCCCTACTTCTGGGTATTAGAGCTGAGTCTGTTCTTAGTATGTCAAGCAATGTATGGCTCTAAAACCTGTAGATCCCATTATCCAACACATTCATAAATCTATGTGTGATCTTTCTCATGTATAGCATCTCACAAGTTACAAAAGCTGTTACTGGTGACAAAGTTTGGGTGAAGCTGCCATTTTTATAAATCAAATCACTTAAAAATAATCTAGAGAAAACCAAGAGGACGAAGTGTTGGTGCACTAACGCCACCAGGATGTTTGTATAACGAAAGGTGACACAGTACAAATTGCACAGAACAGTCTATATGAACTGAGCATCGTCTACGTCACTCCAACTTTTAGATTATCACTAATGCCATCCTGTAGTTACTTTGACTACCATCTCCCTCCCTCCCTCTAATACAATGCTATCTGTCTAGCACCAAACACAACCAAGCTTATTAGCTCACTCAAAAGCCTTTTGTAGATTTTTGCTTGTTTGGCATTTCCCCCCTCAGGGTGGCTGCATGTATTTAACATGATTAACAGCTTTAGTCATTAAACAGTGTTTCTTTAAGAGAATTGTGTGAGATTACCCGTAGGGTCTTTAGCTGAAATCTCGGCACAAATACTCGGAAGAGGTAAGTAAGGGGAGTCCATCATAATGTAACAACTTCACTTAATACTTCATATAACTGATGACACAACCCATAAAAATATTCTTCCTAAACTAATCAAATCATTAAAATGTCAGCTTCCACACAGACACTCCACAGCATGCTTGCCCCTGGCCCTGATTCAATTCAAATGGAATCTTGCTGAATCGGATGGCTTGATGAAGTCTGTGTTTCTTTATGCTGTCCTCTCTCTGATGGATGCTCATCTCTACTGGCTTGAAGACAGCATATTATAAAGCAAATGTACTGGCTGCAAGCCAGAAGAAAAGACAAAGAATGGGTTCCTGTCATGAGCCCACCACACACACAGTAAAGTCTAGAGGCTTTTTTCTTCTATGTGTTGTCCGGAGGGGCATTTACCCATTGTTTAAAATAGGAGAGGAGAAAGAAGACTAACTCTCATGCACTATGTAGCAAGCAAACCCTACATTCAAAGAAAGATGAAGAGAGCATGCACACACATTGGCTCGGGGGTCTCTGGTTTATAAATGGGGCCTGGTCATGACAAATGTTTCCTGTGGCTTTGTCTTAGTTAGGGTTACTATTGTTGTGCGGAAAGACCATGACCTCAAGCTACAAGGTTTAGTTGGTTTATAATTCCACACTTCATCACGGAAGGAAATCAGGACAGGAACTCAAGCAGGGTGGGAATCTAGAGGCATGAGCTGATGCAGATGCCACTGAGGGGTGATGCTTCCTGGCTTACTCCTCATGGCTTGCTCTGCCTATTTTCTCCAGCCCTAGGGATGGCACCACCACAGTGGGCTTGGCCCTCAGGCATCCATCAAAAATTAAGGAAATATCCCAGAGCTTACCTATAGCCCCATCTTATAGAAGCATTTTCCCAATGAGATTCCCTGCTCTCTGATGACTCCAGCTTGTGCCCATTTGACATAAAAATGTGAGTACAGGCTCTAACATCAACCGATAATTCGCAGAGCACTTCATTGGAACAGAGATGTCTTTTGTTTTAGTTGATCTGAACACCTACTAAAACAATATTGAGCAAAATAAACAGGTTGTTTTATAAGTCTCCACTTCTGGAACTAACCAGAAGCTTCCTTAAAAAACACCCCCCTTTATCACTGAACTCAAGTATCTGAATTCAATGTTTCATCCCTGCACATTTTTCTATGAAGATCTCAGTTTCTTTCTAGACTGTGATACTAGACAATGGGTGACTTGGACTATTTTAATTTAAAATAATTAAGATTTTTAAAGAATAAAAAATTTAGCTTTGGAGCCCTATTAGTAAGGCTTGTGCTCTATATATTTCAGAGAATGTACCCAGCATCACAGACAGTATCAAATGGGCAAAGTCACAACCTGTAGGAACTGTAGGAACTGATACCTAACATCAATCAAGCACTGATCAACACATTCCAGCCACGCCACACCATCTATTTCCTTCATAAAGCCATTTTTGTCCATTTTTTTTAAGTCCGTTTCCGTGTACTAGATGTGAAAATCAAAGTCCCCCTCAAATGCCACCTATACCAGGTATTGCTTCTTCTCCAAGCAAGAACTGGCCTGTTCAAAGTCAGCCCCATTCATCACAACTATTAACATTCATCAAGTTGTATTTTATGAAGATTCTCTTATGGAATGCTCACAACACTGTTAGGTATATACTTCCACCTACCAGATTAAACACTTAAAGCTGAGATAATTACTTGCTCAAAATTTCACAACTGATAAATTATATAACTGTAATTTGGCTCATGCCTCTCTAACTTTGGGTGTCTGATTGTTGATACTGTCTTCGTTGCTCTTGAGGGTACTGATATTGAACTTGGGCTTCACGTATACAGAATACACACTCTACCACTGCCTCTAGAAATGAAAATTCTGAGCTGGTATGTATCTCCTTTCTTGTGGTATATAACCTATTACTTCTTTGATAAACATGAATAGGTACATATATGTCAAGTTCATCTCCCTTTAATTATAAATTCCTTAACTGCAAAGGGAACCAAATCATGTTCATGTTGCCTGGGCCTAGCTCCCAGTACACTAAACAGAAGAAACACAGTTGGACTGAGCATATAAATAAGTAAATGACTATTTCCATTTGGCTAGTGGATTGTAACTCTATTCATCCTCTTGAGTCCCTAAAATGATTCTACATGTACTAACCGTCTTCAAGTTTTCCTGAAAACAATTTTCGTAGTCACTCTGGTAGGTCAAGGCATTCACTAATATAAGCCAAAATTGCCAGATTCTGAGAAGTCAGACCAACACCAACATGGAAAATGTGATGCTTGCTCATCTTCCCTAGGGCTCAGACCATGGAGGTGGCACACCACAGCAGGTCATCTGCCCAAGCTGACTAGGACGATAGAATAGGATATCTCAACTCTATGTGGAAGGTGGGTGGAAGTCATTGATAAACCACAAAGAGTGTCTAGAGAGTCCTCTGTAAAATCTCAGTGGTGGTAGAAATCCATGAGGAAAAAGAAGCGGGCAGAGAAGCATTCTAGAAGAGGCCCCAAGAGAGGAAAGACTTGGACGATTATCTTTAGGAGCAAAGCATCAGGTAGCCTACAGAATGCTGTAGCTGATTTCAATTCAAAGGCCCTTTCCTGCACAGCTAGCTACACAGGGAGAGCCTTGGGGTCTGGGGAGAAGCTATTTAAAGGTGAATTAAAACTTGCTGTGCCCCCAAGAAACTCATTAGTCTAGCAGGGAACCAGACATTAAGCCAACTGTAGTGATGGAAAGTAGTTCTTGATCAACCCTATAATGAGACCCCAAGAAGTAGAGATTGATAACATCATTAATTCAGAAAGAAGCTTTGTAGTCTGGGGAAAATGTCTCCAAGGTTGGGTGTGTTTGGGTCTTGAAGGAGCAGTAGGGATTAATCAGTAGTTAAAATGGAAGTATGCGCTGCCTGGATCCCTTTTGCTGGGCAGTGCAATAGACCTAAGCTACTGTTTGATAAGGACTCCTGAGAACTATCTCTGTAACTAAGCCATTGTAGTGCTACCAACAGGTTAATGCTTGGGTGGCTTTTTTCCTCTACTAAAGATCACCTACAGCCAATGACTGACAAGTATAGGAAAACTCCCATTCTTAAGGTGAGACCATGTTGTTTAGCCATCCGTACTACATATGCCTCATGTCATAAGAGTGAGGTCAGACATCAACTAAACCCAATGACCAGATTCTGGCCCTGTCCCATACTGTTCCCCTATACCTTTACTGGTTTCCATATACTATAGAACATTTAATAGATCGCTTGCACACAAACCCTCTTTTAGGGCTGACTTCCAGGGAACCCATCCTAAGACAAGATAAATACGTGCAGCAACCAAGGCGAGAGTCTGTTGTGTACACACAACCAAGACTCACATCTAAAACAAATGCAGGCAAGCCACCAATGGTCAGGCTGAGTATCTGAAGCTTTAGGCAACAAGGCCATTGGACAGTCTTAGGGAAGAGGAAAATCAAAGTTATTAAGTCACAAAATCTTAAACACATCCATTATTACCCGGGGTGGGTTAGACCCATCCTCTACGAAGCTGGTGTTATAAATGAAGTCTAGAAGGACTAAGTCTAGGTAGAGAAAATATCCTGTGCAAAGAAGGTCGGAAACTGCAAAACACAGGGCAACCTCCATCACTAAGCAACAAAGTGAAGCTTGCACCACACATGGTATAGAAAAGGTTGACTGTGAAAAAGCTTTTCTCAGCCTCAACCCCATGTAGAAGGCCTAGCACAGAAAAGGCCTATTTAGATGACCCTATACCCTCATAGTAACCACACAGTTATTCTAAACTAGGTCTTTCTATAAACTTTAAACACAGAACACAGTATCATTCTAAGCTCACCCTCCCGTTTTAAATGAAAGGTAGGTGTAGAAGCCACAACCTCACACCACCAACGTTCTACGTCTAGGTGAAAAGTGGTATCAGTTGGCAGTTTCTCGACTCATGTCTGTCCACGCTGCTTTTGCCTCCATCTGGTGACACATTATTTCTGTTTAACTTTTATCTGCCAAGCGCTGCACACACATTCTGGTACGACAGGCGAGTACACATTCACAACCTATTCTCACAGAATAGCTGAGGAGCAAATTGTAGAAGGAACAGTTGAAAGACCCAGGACAAGTTCCCCAACCTCAGGCTACCTTCTTAGCCTCATTAATGTTCAACTTTGTTTGCTTGCCTGGAGGACACACAGGTTTATGGGCCTGACTTCTCACCTCTTTACACTTAGCTCAAGGTTCCTCCTATTAAGTCAGAGCCTGGAAAGAATCACACTTTCTCTGCATCCTCTACACTACGTGTACAGATTATAATCACATCACCTGTAGAGGTGGCACATATTTACCACCACAATACCATGGTCCTTTCAGGTCTTGTCCCAAGGTCTATCTAATACAGCAGGCCAAAGGCAGAAAAACCTGGGTCTTTTATATCCCTAGAGCCTTTCACAGTGGCTGGTATCAGCAACTGATAAGAAAATGCTTAACTTTAATCCACTAAGCACTGTAAAGCATTCTTATATAATAAAAATCACACGATAAAATGTCAAATGGTGGGACTCCACTCCAAGCCCTGAGATATAGCTGCCCATGACCCTAAGTCCCCCTGACACTGCCGAATACTGGAGTATTAGCCCACTCCCAGGCTTGACTCTTAAAAAAAGCATGTCCAATATAGATGGCATATGCTTTATCCATAATACGTTCGACCAGATATGTTTTGTATTGTGGGGTTTATTTGTTTTTCAGATTTTGGAACATCAAACTACATATAATGATGCTATTGAAGACAAAACCAAAATCTAGCCACATGATTCACACAGGATTTCATACACAGTTTATGCATTGGGGGAGGGGAGTGCACATACATTTTGATTTCAACCTGTCACAAAAAGTTTAGAGTAAAATTTTCCACCTATGCCAGCATGGCCTTTCTCAAAAATGCTTTTGATTTGAATACTTTAGATTCAAATTTGAATTTGGAATCTGAAAATCCCATACAAAGAGTCTAGCCAGTGTCTTCATTTACACTATAGAACAGTCCATGTCCCACTTCCTAGCAACTCCTTTAAATGTGTATCTGTAACAGCATTCATGTAGAAGCCCCAAGCAGTCCAACTAGAAAGTCTGACCACCCTCCTTCTGCTTAGAAAGTGCTTTCTTAGGAAGAACTTACTTAGCTTCAAGAGATGGTTTTACTTACATCTCTAATGCCTGTTTTTACCAGTGGGGTGACTAAATAGGTATTCTCATTGCACAGGTTAAGAAAATGACCGGAAGCCAGATGTGGGTGGCATGTGTCTTTAAGTTCCAGGACTCGGGAGGTAAAGTGTGGAGGATCTTTGTGAGTTGGAGGCCAGTCTGGTCTACATACCAGAGATGCACAGTAAGACCCTATCTTAAACAGACAGACAGACCGAAAAACGAAAGATCTTCTGTGTGTGGGAGTGGGGGGGAATTTGACAATTTAAGCAAAAAAATACTGATGTGGTGCTCCTTCTTCTCTGAGAATGAGTTGGTCTTACATGCAAGGTACCCTATGCCAGGGTCCGAGCAGACAGCCCTAAAGTCTCTCCATGATATATGTCTTCAATCCCACGTTCTCGCCCTTGGCAATTACTCCATTGACTAGTCAGTTCTGAGAGCTGTTCTCAGAAACTCTGCACCTGTCTTTTCAATGGCTAGGAAAGACAGCAAAAAGGTGCAGGGCTTTGTCTGTGTTTCTACCCCAGATCTACCCTTGACTTTATAAAGTAGGAGCAGGACATATAGCACCACAGAGGCAGTGAGGACATTGTTCTAGAACTCAGCGACTTCAATTCTTCTCTTGCTATTTCTGAGCACTGGTGATTTGGTATTTCATTCTCGCTTGAACAAGAAAAAATGAAAAATCACCAGGTAACAGCTTTGCCCATTACTACCCCACCACACCATGCAAATAAGACTTCTGAGAGATGACATACACCGTGTACTTTGAGACAAAGGCCATTGCATGGCTTTTAAACTGGAAACACTCCGAGCGTGGCTGAAGAGCTTACTAAGGAAGAACACACACATTAAAAGAACAGGCAGTTTTATGACAGGCACTACTTCTATTTGTAAACTTATTCCCTAAATTCAAAGTACAAAAACTTCTATTGACTCTCTCCGCCAACAATGAAAATAACAGCAGAGTATTGCTGTGACTTACGGGAAACCTCTGTAGGCCGAGCTCATGTGCCATACTGTAAAAGAGATGATCTCATTCATTATCCTCACATAACAGGGAAACTGAATCTGAGAGACTGAGAACTAAGGTCACACAGAGAGTTGCAAGGCCAATCACTGACTTCAGAATTCTTCCCCCTGTATTTTACATTTCCTCCATCAAATTATCCTGTGTGGCACTGTCTGGCAGCTCAATTTTAGCATGTGAAGGGAGACCTTAGTGACTTCCTGGCTCATTCTGCTTACAGTGAATTTCATGTGCTCTCTGGATGATCCCTGAGGAGCTCAAGTTTAACAAATCAAAGGTTCTTCCACCCCTCCCTGTCCTCCAAGGCAGCCATGTCTCTCTGCATAGTCCTGACTATCCTGAAACATACTACACTAGTAGACTAGTAGGCTAGTCCAGGCTGGCCTTGAACTCGCAGAGACCTTTCTGCCTCTGTCTCCGGAATGCTAGAAGAAAGGCATGCACTACCACACCTGGCTAAAAGAGGGAGGGCCCTTCCTCTTTCTGATGTCCATTTTATATGCTGGACTTTAATTCTACATCTGCAGAATATTTCGAAGTCGTCAGTGCGCAGGGTTTTAACACCAAGGATGAGGAAATAACCTATGAATAATACGCTGGGATCTAGAAAGTATTTTCTAATTTAGACTCACTGGTGAAAACAGGTGAGTGTGTAACTCAGTTTGCCACTTGGCATTAAGACCCAAGTAATGATTTTCCTTTTTTCTTTTCTTTTTGCTTCATGTCACTGTTCCAGGGAGGAGCTATAAAACGCAGGAAAGCACTTAGGCAGAGTAAAGTCCCACTTTCATGCTTTGAGGTGCTTAATCCCAAGGTCCCTTTGGGCCTGTTTCTGAAGCCTGCAGCAGCAAAGGAGGAGAGAGGCCTGGGCCTGCAGAGACTCAACCTGCCGGCAGAACATCCTGCAGGAGTCAGCATGCAGCTTAGGGCGGCAATATAGCCACAAAGGAGTCAGCAACGAACAGAGCCAGTTCTTGGCATTGAGATCAGGTGCTGGCTGGAGGACTGCTTCAGTAAAGGACAGACATTGCCTCAGGAGTGGGAGGGCCACCAACTCCTTAATTATTAACCTCTCCTGTGTAGTCTTCACCATCAATGCTGACCGACATCTGGCACAGTGCTGTGGGATTTCCCACCATCCTCTTTAGGGAAAATGAAACTTATTGGAGAATGAAAAAGAACTAACTTCTGGCTCTGAAAGTAAACTTCCTGTACCCCACTTGCTTCATCAGCATTTACTTCATGGAGGAAAAACATGGATGACTTTCAGGCTGGACAAAGTCATTTATGGGGCGTATTTTTGATACATGTAAGCCATGTAAGCTAAAAATTATTACAAAGCCCCTCCTTTGCCTGAAATACAGACCTATTGTGTCTTGTTAAACGGGACCATAGTATGCAATTAAATCTACTGAAGAATGGAAAGCAGGGAAGGGGAACTCATGATGATACTAATAGGTAGAATCATCCATGTACACGAGAAAAGTCGGAAGCATAAGGAAGAATGCTTGCACCCTGGTCACAATGGAACAGACACCCTCTGGTTTCAACTATGGCATAAAGATGTAACAGTCAGCTCAGGGCTCACAGACTTGATCTCTGTCACTTCGCTTTCTTTCTTATTAATTTTTGTTAGTATAATATTTATATTTTAAAAAAACACACGCTAATCCTATAGTTTTTTTTGGTGTTTTTTTTTTGTTTTTTTTTTGTTTTTTTTTTAAGGCATCAGCTACTACTATGAAGTAATTGGATGACTTCTATTCAGTGCAAGTTGCTTATCTCTTAAGAGCTAAGACAGCAAATTGTGCTGGCAAAATACCAATCGTTAAGCTCTGGAGCTTCCCCAAAGCTACTGGCACTTACACCACAAACAACCCCATGGCACGCATGTTAAGTTTTACTATTGAGAACAACCTTATGGTGATCCATGTGAAAGTCAAAAGTCTCCTACTAATGTCTTCATCATTAACTTGACTCTTACTTCTGGAGAAAACATTACCTCCAAAACACACACAGGGTGGGGATGGCTTTTCTTTCACAAGAAGCTCAAAGTCTAACCAAGGACACAAGATAAGCAAGCCCATAGCAGATTGTAAGTTACTG